>CABFOQ010021815.1:16739-36349 GCA_900660455.1 Gephyroberyx darwinii | reverse complement strand
GGGGGGGGGGGACAGACCACGTTTATGTTCAGTTAATGGCAGTACACGTGTCGTCACGTCCAGCGGTGGGAACATGCTGGGTGAGTGATCTGTTTTTAACACCGCTGAGGATTGCCACCAACAAGACTGCAATGTCCAATTAGCCCTTTCCTTAGCTGCCCTGCATTAATCACCTTTAACCTGAATATCACTGATAGACTATCCCAGGTCTTTATAAAGGACATTCTCTCATAAAGACATTGTGATGTTTTAGAAATAGGTGTGATTAGTCTAATGTATTTGTCAACAATGATTAGGAGAATGAACTATTAAAATCAGGCATCCACATTGCCAGAGATCAATAATAACGTAGTTGGTCTGCACGTGCTCCATAGTTGTAGAAGTGAGAGGCTTTTCAGTAATGGTACAACATGACTTTTGAAATGAAAACAGCAGTTTCCCACCCACACGCAGATTGATTTTCAGACAAGGGGAAACACTGCAACTTGCTGTGTCCAGTGTTTTCAGTCGGTGTTTTCAACACTGATCAAATGGCCATGCTGAAGGCTTTAATGATTTGGGAGGTTCCCCGCTGCTGGGTCATCTGCTTGGCTCCATTTCATCTGCAGGTTGGGCCCTACTGCTGGTTAGGCAGTCCCACAAAGGGGCCCTCTCCATCAGCTTTGTATTTACTCATCCCTCTGGCTCACCCCTCGGCCTGCACGGGGTCTCTGTTCAGTCTGCCAGCCCTGCTGAGCGGCCTGTGTAGCAGAGAGAGCCATAATCCATCAGGCCTCAGTGTGTGTGTGTGTGTGTGTGTGTGTGTGTGTGTGTGAGTGATTCACTCTTTTCTGCCTGAGCTGTTGCTGAAGAGTCCTTTCTGAAGAAAACCAAATAGAGCCAAGCTTTTTACTCAAGCAGACTAAAGGAGCATGTACTCTGTGTCTATGTGTGTGCGTCTGTCAGCGTATGAATGTGTTAGTGTGTTCACACAAGCTCGTGTGAAGGCATGGGTGTGTGAACATGCGTGAATGCAAGCGTGTTTTATCAGCTCAGAACTGTTAACTTTATACCCAGACAAATGAACTCCTCCTTGACCCTTATCCATGCAAACATCTACTTATCCTGCACAGAACATAGCCCTCCGTCATGTTTTATTGCATTCCCTTTATCTTCACCCACAAACACATTCAAATACACAGACACACACGTGCAACCTCACACTCATACACACACATACACTCATATAACATACACGTATAGTATTGCACGTACTGTACATACATGAAGCACATACATATCCATACATCTCTCAGTTATGTCCTCCCATCCCACCCACTGAGTCTGTCCTCCCTCTCAGTGCTGAGTGATCGATGAGCTGAACCCTGGTCCTACTGTAGCAAGGACCATACAGAGGGGAAAAAACCCCGTAGCCTGTTCTCTGTCTGACTCCCAAAAACAGCTCCCATGGCCAACAAAAACACCACCCAAGGCACCCAATGGCAACCCGGGTGGCTGCTGCTATTGTAGTGTTAAATGTTTCCCACGATGGAACCGAGAGCAGAGGGGGATCGTTCAAGAAACTGAGGCGATGGATGACAACCCTAAAAACGAAAGATACAGGTCAGAGCGAGAGCAAGTGTGTGGTGAAGTAGGAGACGTAGCCTCATGGGCCACTGGATTTTAAAGGATTTCATTTTGCTCCTTGTTGAGGCATGAAAAGTACAGCGTGGTGTCAATGCAACTTTTGCACCACGGCTTTTGTTGAGCACAGTCACAGCAGTCAGATAACATTGTTTGTGTTGTTCCGGATGTGCAGCAACATTAACCACATTAGACATGATTAGTCTAAGTGATGAACATGCATGTTGAGGTTTGGATCAGGGTGCGGCGGGGTGGTAAGCCTTGCGTGGAATCACTGATATCTGGCCACAGTGACGTATCAGACTTAAGTTAAAAATTGGTCTTTTCTTGGATTGGCATTTCTGGTCCAGTCTCCGTTTCAGTCCAGTCTCCTTTTAGACAGGGGAAACAGGAAAAGACCACAGTGCTGCGGTTCATTCTTCAGGCCATATTCACTTGACCACACAAAGAGCCCATTTTGAGGGAGACATTTTATGTGTTGTGTGGCAGGCAGCACAGACAAAAAAGATTTACTGTGTCTGTGTCTATTCAGGGGTGTTTTGGATGATGTTCATGCTCTTACTGGTAGGGGTCAGGGGTTTATTGCAACTACTTGGTAACAGGTTGATGTTTTTGACAACAGTGACATTATTATATATTATATATTGTTATATAACAATAATCTGTAACATAAATATCATAAATAAATAAATACATTTCTTGAGATCCTTGGTCAATGGTAACGGTAACTGTATTACACACACACACACACACACTTTTTAGAGGGAAAACTGTTAGCAGAAGAACTTAAAATACAAGACAGAAAGGTTTTTCTTGTTTTTCTTTGAAATGGATGAATGACATTGCTTCAACACCTTATGTTATTATATATTATTTTGCAGACAGTTTTTGCAAAGTGCAAAATATACAATTACCTTCCCCTATGTTAAACTTGTAGTTCAATATTTCAGACCTAAGCTTATTTGAAATATAATTCTAATTGTGTAATGTTTTTAATATCTGCTCACTAAACAGAAATATCGCTCCTACATTTTTCTAAATTGATTTCCAGGCAACTAGTTTTGAAATGTTTTGTTATCTATTTGGCCATGTTCCTTAGCTATTTTTATTGAAACCCAAAGAATATTGTTCTTACTTGTAATTGGTTTTCCAACATGTTTGCACTGAACATTCACCTTAACATTCCCTATAACGTAGCAGACTATTGATTAATAAAGCAGATGACTTTGATTTTGATGGGATAAAACCAACCCATCTAACTCAAATTGCATCAAATTGAAAAAGAAAAATGACCAAGCCTCTGTGTCCGTCTAGCGTTACAAATCATTGTTATGAATAGGAAAATAATGCAAACGGTCAATTTTCAGTCTTTTAATAACTTTAGCGACGTGACAGAAATATGGTCATGACTTGATGATGATTGATGTATGTATACAGATGTGTGTGTGTGTGGGCATGGAGGTTGGTGGGAGAGGAGGAAGCTGTAGCACTGAGGTAGGACTTGGAGTGACTAACAATGGCCCACATACATCCTGTGGCTGTCAAAGTCTTGAAGACCCTACACAAACACTTTTGAGTCAGGGCCCACAATTCCCCCTTTTTCCCTCAGTGTTCCAGGTTTTGTTTCAGTTTTGGCCCGTTTTGTAGACGCTTGAATGCATTCTTTCACTTTTTTTTCTGCTGAAATGTGTGTAGTTTATTTTTAGAAACCTTTTTTTCAGTGTGTTTCCCTGACTTGGTAGAGTTGGTACCAGAAAATCTGAGAAAAAGGACAGCCGCACTAATAGCTCAAGCTGGGAAACTTCCTGCTTGGGAGACAAACCAGGAATGCTTAGTAGGGGAATAAGGGAATTGTGGGGGAATACAGGCCAGTCTCTCTACAGTCCATTTTTATGCAGACCCCTTTGGGAGGCGTTCGGAGCTGGTTGGCGCTCTTACTTCCTAAAAATATGCAACACACAAGCAAGTTTTTTTTTTAAATATTTGAACACAGACCACTTCTAGCCGCATCCCCCTCCCCTTATGCGCTGTCTCAGCACACCCCTCTCTCCAGTCTGAAAGAGAGAGGCCATCAGGACCTGCAGGCCCGCAGTACTCACAGCACACATCAGCATGGGCAAAACACTCTCCTGATTGCCTTGGTGTTAGAACCCACTTTCCAGAAACTCAGCAGAAAGTTAATGCAGAGTGGCTCCATGTTGAGGGTAATGCACGCACACCTGTATCCCTCAACCCCTCTTTCCTCTTTTCTCAGCAGCCTCTTTTTATCCCTGTCTGGATGGCTGCCCCCCCCCACAGAAGCCAAGATCCCCTTTACTCCTTCATCATTCCACAATGGCAGCCTTCTTACAGAGAATACAATGTTCTGCCAGTGAGCATTTTGAGAAAACTCCTCAATAGCTGTATGCACTGCTTGGCCAGTGCTGTTTGCTTTGATGGGTCGATGACAGACTGACCTAAGCAAAACTCTTTTTACTGCCCAAGATTGAGCCAGTGCTTTCTTTTTACATTCATAAGGGCTTGCTGTCACAGAGTTCAACAATGTAAAGGGGACCACCCGTACTGCACTGGGCAAAAATAGATGTCATGAAGGAGCTTGCTGTGGTTACATTTGTGGTAGGCTATAGTTCTGCGCAAACACACCAGAATGCTGACAGGGAAAGGAGGACATTGCACTCTTTAACCAGCAGAGGGCGACTGAAGATCTGGAAAGAATCCCATTACATTATTAGGCCAACATGACCTCCTGTTTTCTTTAAGTGTCAAAAATAACATCTCCCATTACATTCATGGCTATTGAGGAAATTTAAGTAGGATGGTATGAAAACCTCCTGCCAACCAGAGCTGAAACAAAATGTAAAGGTACAGTCTGTGAGAAGAAACTATATTAAACATATTCAATGCCCGTGTAACTGAGAAGCACAAAATCTTCATACAAAAAGACTCACAGGAAACTGACCTTTTCTTCTGTATTAGTTTTTAACAATTTCACTGTTTCTTTTGTTGTAGTTGTCAACAACTGAAAAGCTCAAGGATACACAAGTCCAGTGATGCCCTGGAGCCCTACTAGAGGTCACCTTACCACACAATGCACTCTCAATAGCATCCCTATATTTTACAAACGTCAAGGACTGGCCAAATTTAATCATACCTTTACTCTCCTGCCTGGTCCACACCATAAAAAATCCCTACCACTAAGCCACCGTCAGCGCCACTCCTCCACCCACTCCAGCACCTCTCCCTGTTGTTCCCATGGTGAGGGCCATCACTGGCCAATCCAACGCAGCCGCCAGGACCTTGGTGGTCTGGAGTGCCTCCGAGGTGGCACCGCCGCAGGGCTGCGCAGAGTAAACAGGACACTGGGGGATGGAGGTATGGAGGGAGGGATAGAGGGATGGAGGGATGAGAATGTGGAGTCAGCAGCCTCTCCGCCCTGCCTGGGGAAGAGGAAAGCCTACAAAGCCTGCAGATTCAGAGCTCACACACACAGTGGACCGCCCTGAGACTCAGCTTAGTGGATAGGGCTTTGGCCAGACAGAGGGGGTAGTCAAAGCACTGGGGAATTAATTTTCTGAAAGCATACACTTTTCTTTTTCACTAGACGCTAATTACGATATTCTGATTTTAATATTTTATCACACTAAAACCCTTTTTGACTCGGTGATACTCCAGCAACAGTATTAGTTCATTATTTGTGCTCTCCACATACCTGACTCTCTGTTTGGGTTTTGTGCTCAGTTAACTAGGGACAGGTGAGAAGAAAGGGGTGATAAGCTATCCTATACTTCTGTGGAAAAAAGACATAAAAAGACATAACAATGTCTGTCAAAATGCACTTTATAGAAAATTTATGAAGAAGCATGGAACTCACCAGTGCCCAAGTCTTGAGGGACCGTGAAACGAGTAGCCAACATCCACATGTTATACACACCGCCTGTTTCCAATAATATTACCCTTGTGGGTGATGACAGGTTGAAAAGTGATTTACCTGAGCAGACTTTTTATTACAAATCTTTCTTGCACTATTCCCTCTGCTGCTTAAGGAATCAAGCTTGCTCCACTGTGGAATTGAAACCAAGTACTAAATGGTATTTTTTCTTTTTTACCCTAGTGATAAAGATAGATGAGGTCAAATCAAACAGAAGATTAGCAACTGGGAATGTCGCTGAGGTGTGGCAGGCTTGTGTACTGAAATGGGATGAACATAGTGTGTGAGGAAGATGAAAGTTAAACTTCCAATCCTAAAATATTCCATATAAAAATATCTCCACGCCATTATGGTTCTCCAAATTAAACACAATGACAATGGTATAAAACTATTAAAAACAACAGTAAAAAATACAATTGACATAATAGTCAGCCATGACAGCAAACTGTCTTCTCAATTGAATTGTCCATTGAGAAACTATTTTTTCCACAAGTGGCTTTTTCATTATTTTCTTTGAGAATCCACATCCAAAGCAGTGTACTTAGTCTATGTTTTGATAGATTCTGAACCAGTCATCTGGGTTTTGTCTCTCTATTTAATATGCCAAGGGGGAAGGGAGAGATGGAACCCGTTCTACCAGGAAATATAGGTATCTAATAGATCTACTCCCCACTCAAATCTTGACAGCAATGGCAGGTCTGGTGAACTAATGACATACTTCTCTTTCTGGCTGGGGGGAGAAATACACCACCACAGGGGAAGCCACAATCCTAATAGGCAGCTGGAAAAAGAAAGGCAGACATAAACTACTGGATTGGCCACTCTCAGAAGAAGAAGCCTCTGTATAACAAATAATGTATAGACTGAATCAGGAGAGACTTTTTTATGATTCATTTTATGTGAGAAGTTAAGAATGGACAAAATATCCACAGATAATCTGAATTCGCTCATATTTCACCGGGACATGTGCTTCCCCTTTCCTGGATTACTGAGGCATGTAATAAAACGCACACTGTTTGACTTGCTTCCTCTGAACCCTAAAGCCCCAGAAATGGTGTTTAATATGATGTGAATGCATATGAATTTCATTGGATGAATTTCATCTTTAAGTCAGAAAGTGAAAAGCCAAAGTGGAAATTGCAGACAGGTATTAAGGTCAAGAGAGGAGAGGATCACTCTCACTGATAGGGAGGGGAATTAATACATGTTTTTTGTGTGTGTGGCTTTGGTTTCAATTTAAGTGCTCAATTTGTTGCAATTAAAACAAAATAAAGAGGATTTTCTAAACTTTTTTAATATAAGCATGGGTCATGAGGTCCACAGGGCTTCTTATCTTTAAATGAGATCCTTTCAGTCCATAGTGGGGGGCTTAATAAACATAATGGATGCATGCATCATTAAGAATGAAATTCAGCCAATTAATTTGAAACAGAGCTTTGCCATGGGACCAATAGGGTAAAGGCACTTAGAAGGATTACTGTCTGTGATTCAAAGGTTACTTATACTTGAAATATAATCAAATTACCATTAACAGATGTAAATCGTTGTATCACTGATGAGCTCACTGGTGACGATTCTTAAAAATGTGAATACGTTTCACTTGTGAATGGGGGGAAAATCCTAATCTTGATAATTATATATATAACATTTATACATTGCCTGTCATATAAGCACATGCAGTTCAGGTGTGTTGAGTGCATTCTTTCATGCATGTCAAGATAGTTTTTGATAATGAATTGCCTCTGCAGCGTTTGACTCAGGAAAGGAGGAGGCGAGGGGCAGACAGGGGAAATTAACAGCTGTGTTTCATAAGAGAAAGACCAGAATTTAAAGCATGCCTGATTTGAGAGCCCATGAATTACTTCTCCTCTATTGTGTGTGGCCCCCTCTCATATGCTGAAGCACAGAGCATGAAATGGCTCTAAATTGGCTGTGTTTGCCCTCAGAGGAGTGCTCTTTTGGGATCATATCCTAGTCCCTCAGAGAGGCGGTCCAAAGGGTTGCTGCTTATTCAATTAGTCCTGAAGCCATGGCTCTGAACAGGGGAGGGCAAGGAAGAGTGTGTGAGAGAGGAGAGATAGATGGTGCTGGTGGTGTGTGTGTGTGTGTGTGTGTGTGTGTGCGTGCGTGCATGCTTGTCTGTATGTGTCTTTGAGGTCAGTTTATCATCAGTTTATTTCAAAACATTAAAAGTTCAGAAACTGATTTTATGTCGTTCATATACAGGATTGAAGAAGCTTCAGTCATCTGAGATGGGAACATTCAGGGAGACTGAAAATATTTTGTGCTGATAGTGTGTTGCTAAGCGCAGATTAGGTCCTTTGCCAGAGGGTGGCGCCTAGATGACATCTCATAACTAGGTGTTAATGACTTGGGGGGCTTGAGAAGAGGGACACAGAGGCTGCATTTCATTCCAAAGGGGTCATCCCTAAGCCCTACTCTGCCCTACTCTGCCCTACTCAGGCAGCTGTTCAGTTACCTGATGCCCAGGTCACTTCGCTGTGCACTGAGAACCACTTTGACCAACCAATGGTCATGTTCTTCACAAAAAAGTTGTGCTGATGATTTTCTTTCCCCTTTAGGGTGAAGAACATTTTATTCGCACCGATAATGCTAACATAACAGTGGTAAACTAGCAGTAATGTTAGCTGTCTAGCAAGTTACTCCAATATCTTTAGTAGTCTCCATGCTATTACTAATATAGTTTTAATAAACTAAATTGATGAAATGAAATGAAAATCAAATTAATTTAAAATATATTATACAATGTCACAACACACAAAAGCCCATTCAGACAAGATTCATTTCTCCAGGGTTGGTAGGGTAATTGTTTTTCCCTTGACCCCGTATTCATTTCATTTCATTTCATTGCAGTGCATTTGTAGGTGGCTTGATAATTGTAGTCCTGTCCGGAGAATCACCTTTATGCTTCAGTTCTAAGTAATTATAGACCTATTTTCAAACTTCCATTTCTGTATTAGGTATTAAAGGTATTAAAGAATGTTGTTTACCTTCAATTAACTCACTACACGAGCAGATTTGACTTATTTGAAAACTTCTGTGGTTTCTGTGCTAAACATACTAGTTCTGCTTGACCTTAGCATTGCTTTTGAAACAGTTGATCATAACATCTTGATTAATCATTTTAGAGACTTGGAATTATAGGCAATGCTCTCAGTTGGTTTATATCACATTGTTTTTCTCAGATAAGGAGTTCTCTGTTGGTGTGGGTAATTCTATATCCTCCCCAGCACAATTAAGCAGTGGAGTACCTCAAGGTTCCATTCTGGGTCCTATTTTGTTTCTTAGACAAAATATTTTTTCCATTGCTTAGCTTTGCTAATAATACACAGCTGTATAAGCCCGTAAAACCCAGTGATAGAAGCAACCTTGATTCCCTGAAACGTTGTATAGTTGATCTTAAATGTTGGATGTCGCAGAACTTTCTTCACCTAAATGATGACAAAACTGAGGTGAAATAACTAAGGTTATTTTTGGCCCACCAAATGCTACTGCTACAATTCTTGATTACCTTGGCAACATGGAAACCAATATCAAACTGATTGCCAGAAATCTGGAAGTCATTTCTGAGTAAGAGTGAAAACAGGGTGCCATGAAAGGTCTTTCTCAATATGCATTCTTGTGTCCTCCATGATGCGTTTGACATTAAACGTCATATATGCCGTATTATTCAGTTTTCCTGATTTTGTTTTCAAATATGCTATAACTTAGGATGAGAATACAGTTCTTCATGATGCTTTGCAAATAAATGTAGTTTAGTTAAAAGTTTAATTTAATTAGTTAAATTGAATGATTGGAAGGATTTCATTTAACCTTTAATTTCTAAGCTCCAAGATTCATTGCCAGACCGACACATCATTTTGAAACAGAGGTATAGTCTATAGTACAGAACTGGTTGAAACAGAAGGGAAAATGAACACCTGTCCATACAAAGAATCATGGTAAAACTTTTTCCTTCTCCTCTCTGAAGTTACCATGCCATGTACATTTCAGGAACGCTCAGTTTGAAGGTCCCTTCACAGAGATCAAAATCAACCTCCACCAATTGGAACCATACTGAATATTTCATATCCTGCTCAGAGCCCTGTGCAGGTACAAAGTGCTGGATTGGATCGCAGGGTGAGAGAGACCTCAGTGCAGCTTGGAGAAAAACTTTGGCGTATGTCACATGAAATACAAATGGCCAAATTATTGTTATTATTGTTCCCTAAAATGGCAATATTGTCAAGTTAGTATTGTCACTGTGAATCACCAATGTGAATCAATCACTGTGTTTTATTTTTTATATAAAACATAAGTTGGAGGAATATCCAGTTTTCCCACAAAACTCACCTAAATATGATATCTTTCTCGTCTCACTTTTCCCTTCTGGACTTGATTTTCACAGTACTGTCTCCTTCCTTGTCTGTAGGAAAAAGAGGAATATTTCTGTGTAACGGTGAGCTGATAGACAGTGACACTTAGACTAAACAAGGTAGAGGTGATGACAAGAGCTGTGGAATCCGAGCATGGAAGGCCCACACTGCCAACACTCCTTGTCACTCTGGAGGTTTACTAGCTGTGACATTAGGTTCCACGTGTACTACTACATGCACCTTAAGCCTACTTTTATTGTGACATACATTGCCACACATTGTTGGGTGTGCTGACTGGCTATGCATGTGTGGTAGTTGTACCCTGTGTACCCAGTTGTACCCAGGTTTGTTCCTGACTTAAACTGGATGGATTTGTGATTCTTATTGCAGACCTGTACATGTTTTGTGTAGCAGCACTGCGTTTTGATATTACACTGGTTCTAGTCGTTTTGCTGAAATAAGGCAAAAGAGGCCTGCTTTTTGATATAACTGATAAAAAAAAATAATAGCCAAGGCATGAAGTTGGGATGTTTGACAATCATTTAATCATTTTTCCAGCTAATCAGCGCTCTTGACTTCGATATGCGCCCTCACATTTAATCCCCCTCTCACTCAATCAACTATGTCCATGTCAGTAGACATAATTGATTTTAAACTCCTGTGCCAAGGGATGTGGAAAGTCAAGATTGTGATTTCTTTAAAAAGGTAACATATGATACCTTATTAAATTAAAACATAACAAGGTTTGATGTTAAGTGCTTGATTAATAACATGTACTAGTAGTTAGGGTAACGTTAGCTCATGTGACGAAGCCAAAGGCCCAACAATGTTGAAGAATGCATTTGTTTGCTGTTCGCTGATCACTGTAGGTGAGCTATCTTTGTATATTGTAAATACATCTGTGGTTTGTGTTTAAAATGTAGGAATGATAGTCTAGATCGCTAAAGTAATGCACAACACAATGCAGTAGAAATGAGAGGAGCTGATCATGTATATGGACTCTGATTTAATAAATAAATACACAAACGATTGAATAAATAAAAAGGCAGACTAGCAGCTGCACAATCAATGAAACACAGGTCTAACTAACTACTTACATTTACCTTAGTTTGAATAACAGATAAGAACATTCTGGAAGAATTGTGTTTGTCAGTGATCAATATATAGATCATTTATCCAAAATGTACTCCATGTGTATTTTTTGCAGCACACAAATATATGACACAAATTACACACACTCAACATTTTAATCTAAACCTTTTTTCAAGCTTGGCAGGTCTGTTACTGTATGTCATGGGTGCATGCGGAGGTTGGGGGTGATTAGATATTGTGAGCTCAACAAGGGATCTGTTTATTTAAGTCGATGCCATCATTCAGTGCATCAGGAGAATGTTTTCAACAACTACAAGTATATTTGTCATATTTGCATGATCAGATCATCGGATGGCATATTGTGCCTCAAAAAGTGTGGAACAATCTAAAAGCGTATTGTAAAAAATGAGAAGTGACTGACCTAACCCTATGAAGCGCAGTCTCTTATATTCTGAAGACAGAGAGGGTCTGTTTCTAATGCTGTTCTATTTTTAATCAGTGTCTTGTGTCTTGAAAAACAAGCACAGGATAAATCAAATATCTACTTTATGTTGCATTAACCTGACTCAAGGCTGAGGCTCAATACTTTCTTTGGCAAATCATTGGGCAGTGTTCGGCACATTTTTTTCCCCAGCTGAATAAAAGACGAAACCTCATTCAGATGAGGTACAAATGAGTGTGGTCCAATGGAGCCAACTAAGAGTTCTCCATTCTGTGGTGGAGGCCAGCACTCAGCCAGCCAGTCTTTCAGCAAGCCAGCCTCTGTCAGACCAGGCAGTCAGAGTGCATAGCTTACCGGAAACCAGGGCAGTTATGATTGAGTTCCTGTTATTGACTGCTTTTTTTGTGGAGACCAGGTTTCTGCCAGGTTAATTTTTTCCTCTGCCAGCTGTCAGAACACAGAGTGAACACTGTGGAGGCCGTTTAAAGTACAGAACCACACACCTAAGCACTGGGGGCCCCACCAAAGCTTTCAACTCCAAATAGTCATTTGTTATCCAATGGCAAGCATGTAATATTTGATAAGCTATTAAAGGTTTGAATGTTACCTTTGTTGTCCCCATAGATTGTACCATAGCGTAAAAAGACATCTCTTTACACGCTTCCACTGTGGCTTCTGTGTACACTGGAGCAGGAAACCCAATGTACCTCTCAGACAGTAAATCAATGGGATGCTCCCGTTCACAGGAGGGCTAACTATGTGGGATGGGAGCTGTGGAGGTTAGGGGGTGAGAGGTAATGCATTGTTTGGCCCTCGTCCCAGCCCACAGTCAGGCCAGAGTTAGCTAGAAATCCTGAAAGATGTGTTTGTTGTACAATATGTTGTAGCGCCATTGCCATCTGGGTATAGACCTCCGGTCAGCACTGCTGTGGGGTTCTCTGAGCCAGAAATAATAATAATAAAACAAAGAGACCCATTCATTCCTCCTCCCCCAAGATGAATTTACTGCAGTAATGATATTAAAGGTTCAGAGAGGATTACCAAAGTAGCAGTTTTTTTTTTAAGAGCATCCAATATCTTAAGTCCATTTGTAAAGGAACCCAGAGGATAGAAATTAAAACATGCATTATATTTTGGAGTAGCTGCTCATTCTGGGTGGGAGGAGGACTGCTTTTATAGAAAGACTAGCTTCCTGGCGTGACATTGTGTCACCCTTTAAAACGAAAGCTGCATGCTATCAACTTGACAACTCAGTTTAACATCGGTCAAAATGGTAAAGGAATTATGCCGAGGCCACACGCGCGTCACCTTTTTGAGGAGGATTTCAATTAAAATCTTCATGAATCAGTCTGAACGTACTGGATGTCTGAGAAGTGAAGAGGTTTGTTTTTGTACCCCATGGAATACAGTGTAAGCATTTCAAGGAGCAGTTGTAGTGCCAAAGAGCTGAAAGTTAAGACCAAATACTTTGGCCATGTTTTTATCTGTAGATTAATGGAAGCAGTTAATTGTGTCAGCCCTTCCACACTTACTTAATAATAGAGCTGTGTATCTGCCTTCACTGCGAGATACTCCACATGCCCCGAGTTTCTGGTATTCATATTATATGTCTAGACAAACCCCCCCCCTTCTACGGTCCACCTCTTCCACTCTCTCCCTCCACCCATATCTACATCCTCTTCCGGCTACCTTCCACATTGAATTTGGCACTAACTACTCCAGCGGAAGTGAACCACGATATGGAGGCTGCTATACATTACTGAATTCTAAGGTTGGCAAGAGAAGGATTGTGTGGTGTTTGCTGGGCAGCAGTTTGAGTAAATTTAGTTCAGTCTGGAGCTGCTGTGTCATTGCACTGAGGGAGTCGCTTTGTCCAGCTACAGGATTGGAGCCCGGGTCAGTCTTGCAGGAATATTAAGGGGGAAACAGCAATCATGTGTGCCAGCTCCTAGTATTTAAACTAAATAAAATCATCACAAGGAACCATGTTCATAACCTTGAGAGGGTCTTTTTTTGGCATGAAGAAAGAAGAGGTAAAATTGTCACATTTCTGTATTGTATTACTACATATCCACAGCTGTTAGGGGTCAGACGACGGGCCTCTATTGATTCCATATTGATCTTGAGGCACCTCCAAACCACCTGTTTCAGCAAACACAGCCATCCATTAAGAACTACCCAGTGGTGCTGATTGCTTTGCCCCTGACCCCAGCTGCTTGTTTACTCAGGGCATGGTTGCCAGTGGGGGATGTGGGGTGGAGAGGAATAATTAGAATTCCATAGAGTGGAGTTGTGGTGAGGGGTGCAGGTCCACCCCCACCCCCTCCACCCCCCATACACACACAAACACCCAGTCAGTCTCTGTGTGATGGGCTAAAGCCAGGCTCCTGACACACCGCCGGCCTACTGCCTGGGTAGAGCAAGGATGTGTTGATACAGCTGGGGTAGGCAGAGGTGCCGAGAAGTCAAGTGACTTGACCGAGGTCAAAGCACCTCTCTTAGCCACACACACACACACACACACACACTCAGACATACACACTGTGTCTTTATTATCGTTAATCGGGGGAACTGCCTCAGATTTCTCCTCAGACAAACTTATCGTCTGCATTGTTTCAGCTCTGCTTGGGAATCTGTTTATGAAACACCCTGAGATTGCCTGTTCTTCCTTCCTCAACACCTTATACCATCATTTCAACATAGGCACACTTTGAGTCTGCCTCAGGTCTCACCTTTCTTGTTTCTTTAGTTGACTTAATCTTTGTGGGAGCCAAGAGCAGCTCAGGAAGGCAAATAGACCACAAGAGGAAGCCAATATCCGTCTCACTGACGAGACTGTTCAATGTTTTGCTCCGACAGTCGACCAGTAGGAGGTGCTTTGCAGTGAGCGTAAGTCACAACCCGATCATTAATAAGTGTGTGCTTGAATGAAGTATGATGTGCATTTATTGTGTTTCCTGCTGATTCTTGTCATGTCTCTCAAAACAGCTTATTTATGAGTTTTTTTTTTCATTTATTGCTTTATGTGAAGAGTTTCATATATGCTAGGCTGTCTCACTCCTTCTTTTTCTTTCCAGCGGCGTGCTAGTCGGAGGGATAAGGTTTCATACAGCTCCCAGAGCACCACAGAGCCAACCTGGTTCTCTGCCCTGCCCGGTTCTCCATCTCTATCTGTCTGAAGCTGTGTTAGACTGACTGCTCTTTGCCATTTTGACAGGGTAGGAACGTGTTTCCACCTCATGAGTCAGCCTGGGGGAAGCCAGGTGTTTTTAATCCAAACTCTGAACAGTCCCAGAAGAAGATTGATGAGCCTTGTTATATGTGTCCAGACAAATAGTAACAGGGACTACACTCAGCCATGCCAGACACACGCTCTTAATAGGTATGCTTGTGAGTGAATTGGTGAGTGAGTGAGTGAATGAAGGAGTGTGTGTGCGTGTGTGTGACAGAAAGGTTCCAAAATAAGTTCAGATTCAAATAGTAGTCTCTCTTAGTCCTCTTCCTACATCGAATCACTCAAAAATCCCAATATTGTAAGAAAGACATCACACTTAGTGAGAATGGAGCACTTCTAGGCTACACACAGGGTTGGAAGGGCCATGCAACCAAGTAATGGAGCCTTGTTGTCTCATAACCCGGTTCTTTTTTCAGCAGGGTTGCTGTTTTTGATCACCTATCCCATCTGTGACACAGCATGTCTGACTTTGTATGAGAGGGAAGTGCTGGCACCAGTCTCTGGGCACTGTGGGGCCTCTGGTCTTATCAGCAACCAGGTCATAAGACAGGCTGGTGGGGCACCGGCAGGACCACGGTGGGACCAAAGGAGGCAGAGGGAGTGGGAGAGGGCGAGAGGGAGGGGGAGGGAGTCGTGGGAGTGCTCCATACCCGCCGGTGTGGGTTTGTTCTCCCGGAGGACCCCCGCTGTGCTGGACAGGCATGCTGAGGGCAGATAACCACACCGGAGGATGAATAGATGTGAGAACAAAATGAGAGGAGAACAACAACACAGGGCAGTAATCTCTACCCAACGCAGTTAGAACAGGGTGGTGAAAAAAATGTGGTTCCTCATTGTTTTTCGGACTATAATGCTTCTGTTATTGATGGTGACGCCTTGTTCAAAACATGTCCATCAGCCCCCCTTTCACTGTTTAAAAGCTGAGAGCACATTTTTGAAAACAACATTTAACAAAAAAGAAATCTATAAACATTTTATTTTCATTAAATTATTTTCCACAGGCACATATTTGTATGTTGCAGGGGGAAATGCAGAAATGAAGTAAGTTTGTATGTGAATCTCTGCCTCTGAGCATTTGCGGTGTACATATTTTACTGGCACTACCTGGTTCTCCTCTGGTCTCACTCTTTATTTTCCAACATTTTCTCAGAGTGCCTGCAGTTCCTCAGGTTGCTGCTACAGTGGAGGACAGGCCCATAGGGAGCCACCACTGTAACGCTAAACCATGCTGCTTACCACGGTGTCTCTGGTGCCAGCAGGCCTGCCCCACTGAAAACACAAACTCCAAGATATCCCCTCCAGACGTCGGCTTACTGTGCTACTTAAATGCTCCAGCCACCTTATTCAATTAGTTTCGTTAGAAGCCATTTGACCAGCAATTAGCTTGATTGTCTGAATAGTGATTTATGGAGCCAGGAGTAGGATTTTCCCTCTCCTTCCTCTCCTGAATGCCTGGTGGATTTCTGTGCTTATTTGGTCTATGATTTACATTCAGCACCATGACAAGCAGGTGTGGAAAATAAGTGATCTTGAGAATGGAAAGGAAGGGAATGGGGGGGATGATGATGGAAATGATGGAAAGAGAAAGACAGAAAAGAGAAGAAGGGAAAGAAAAATTTCAAAATGTCAGGCAAGATAGATTCAAGATAGTCACATCCATAGAGAGAGAGAGGAGAGGAGAGAGAGAGAGAGAGAGAGAGGCGGAAGGGAAAGTGTTAATGAGAGTTGATCCTGGCTCACTCAGATGACCTGTTGGAGGAGCCTGTCTCTGAGGGATTGGAGCAGAGGGGCCAGAGAACCACAGCTTCCTCCTCAGGATGTCAGTAAGGAAGGGCCACGCCGTGTTTGTCTGGGCTGCTGCCTGCTCCTTATCACAATCGCTCTCTCTTCCTTTTTCTTCCTATCCCCCAATATCATTCAATATCTCTATGTTTGTATCTTTCCAAAATCTTGAAACAATGTTATTTCTTCCCAGAGAAGTGTAAAAACGTTGCAATAGGGCAGATAATGCTTTCTTTTTTTTCATTTTAGCAATATGAGAGAATATGGAAGAATTTGATTGTTTGAGGATACAATGCCTGTGATATAGCTGTGCATTCAGTATCCACTGTTTGCTTGCTCCTCAGTGAGTCATGTCTTAATAAAGCAGAAGTATAAAGCATGCAGACAAGGTCAGTTATTGTTCGACTAAATGTTAGAATGATGTCAGAAAAGTATCATATTCAAAGTTCCCATTGTTTATAATCATACTACTGTAATTCTGTTACATCCTGAGTGCAATCCGCTGATGATGATGATGCATGACCATCTGACACCAGTGTTAACTGGGGTGTGCACCATTGCAAAGGTCCATGGCTAGGAAACAATCCAGTCAAGTGGGCACTCTCATGACACCCGGCCCTAGTCATGAATCACCCAGCGTGGACCCAGCCACCAGGATGTTAGCTCTAAACAGTGTGTTATTCCAGGGGCTGAGGTCAGTGGATAGCAGCAAATATAGTGTCCCTTTAGAAATGGATTGGGCCCTTCACTTAGATATAAACAAAAAACAGATTTTTCCTGCTACATTAAGTAAAGGGGTTGTCTATTTTGAAATCAGCCATGCTGCACCTCTGAGGTAGGTAGGTAGGTACTTTATTATTCCCCGGGGGGAAATTTCTTTCTGAGATAAGCTGAGCTGGCTTCAATTAATTTTCCATTTACACAACATTCACTGCACGTACGTTGATGCTGAAATCATCGGGTAATTAGCTCTGCACTGTCCAGACAAAAACAACCCATTTAACTTGGCAAATTGCACCTCATATGTAATCAGACCATGTCTAGCACACCTCCTCCATGCCCTCCTCCTAGTCTCTTTATCAGTCGGCAAGCAAGTGAAAACGAGCGTCTGCCCCTCGTTCTGTGGAATTCCAGCCATTCCCCTCGCGTCCCATTTTCCTGCCTGCTAATGTAATCGGAGGGAAACAGAGTCAGCTTCCCAACACCACGGCCTCCAGATAAGGCCCATTTATCACATGCGGTTCCTCTGTGGCTTGCTTCGCTCCGGACTAACCAGATTGAGGCCCAGACCCAGACCCTGTCAAATCACGGAACCTGTCCTCAGAGGATTAGGGTGTGTTGGTGTCTGGCGTTGAGGTCTAGCTTTTGGCTTATACGAAATGGAAGGAATGATAGCAAGACACATCTCAGTCAGTAGCTGAGTTCTATATAGAAAATGTTAATGTAAGATTCATAGCGTTGGCACGCTCAGCTTTTTAAGATCATTTCTTATTTCAGTCTGTTCGTCACTTAGTGAATAAATGACTGCAAATGGAGTATGGAGCTGTTCAACATTCAAATTGACCAAACATTAAGTAAGTTTTTCTCTGAAAGGACCAGTGTCTCACCGTCTAACACCTTTAATCTCATAAGAGGTGCTTGTTGATTGCAAATGATGGGATTTTCCTGCAAATTTGTCAAATTTGTCAGTGGAAAACGTGATGAAATTTGCCTTGAGATCAGTCTGTCTTCTCCACTGGCTGGCACAAAAGCCCATACACATGTATACAACCACACATTGCATGGCAAGGTCAGAAACAGGAGGCTTAGGTCAGAGTTGCCACTGTGCCTGTTTTTTGCCACGCTTGATTGAACCAAACAAGGTTCAGTGTAGTTAAATGTTGTGGCCGGCCCTAATCCTCTCACCTCTTGAGTTCCAAGACAGGAGAGCTTTAGTCTGCATGCTGTCTGTAAGGGGGGACCACATTAGTGCCGGAGGTGGCTGAAAAGACTACTTGTATTTCAGGAGGTAGGCTAGAGTCTTTTTTCTCAATGCATGGAAATTCTTAAAACACTGGCAAGGCTTCAGGAAAACATTACCTGTGGGCAGTGTTTGTGGTGAAGAGGGCACTGTGTGCCAGCCTTCAGTGGGCACTGTGACTGCAGGGAAGCTTGACAGAGTTACCTACTTAGGCTTTCCATGTGCTTCCACACCAGGCGCACTACTTGGCCAGCAGGAGATCCAAATTGCCTGTGGCGGTTCTGCTGGAAATAGAACCTACAGTACTGTAGTCTTCTGAAATGCCTGTCATGTCTACAAAGACCAGAACTCAACCCCTGGGTGGAATAATAACCACACGAGTGACACTAAACATGTCAATCATAAGGGTCTGCGGGTTCAGTACGCCTTTCGGTAGTGTGAGCCAGACAGGATGGTATATAGCCTCAACTAAAATCACAAGGTCCAGTGAAAATCCATTCATGAGCAAGGTTGAAAATACTGCGGATGAAACAGAACAAAATAAACAACCTCATGCCAAATGCCCAGGACTGAACTCAGATTTAAAGCTCTGAATGATATAAAATAGATGATTTCAACAGACATGCGACATGCTACAGCCATGATGCAGCCAAACATACTCCTGTTAGGTTATAGGTCAAGGAACCGCCTAGTCCTAACATGTCTGTCTGGGTCATTCTCGGGGAGGACAGTAGGGCAGGGGCCACTGGGGAGTATCTGTCTGATGCATTTAACAGTGATTTGGCCCTACAGTCAAGGGAGTGGTCCATCCTCAATCACTGTTGAGTACCTGACCCCTCCCTTCCACTATCTTGTTATCTGTCCATGGCAGCAGGACTCAGGGTATTCTCCTGAGGAGCTCTGCTGTTCAATCGACAAGTTTCTGTTCCCCTGTAATTACGACCTACCGCACTTTTTGGTACGGGACATGATGTATTCATACAGGGTGTCCACACAAAAAGATATTCCTTTTTAGATATTCTATCTTATTTAATAGTCACCAAAAGTATCTCAAGGCTTAGCGTGGCGTGTGGCAGAACAGAAGAGAAAAAAGAGCGACAGGCCCCAGTAGCCTGATGAGGCTTGGCCTGTGGTATCCGGGTGGAGTGCGGTGGCAAGTTGCGAACAGAGAG
>CABFOQ010021815.1:0-16570 GCA_900660455.1 Gephyroberyx darwinii | reverse complement strand
GGAGGAGGGGAGTTGGAAGGTAGAGCGAGAAAGGCCAGGGAGGTGAGGGAGCACAGCTGACAGGAGCTTCCTCTGGGTCCGGTGCCTATTTTCCAAAGGAAGTGCAGGAGGCCTAATCTGTGGCCCCCAGAGGAGAGGGGACCCGGTGGCCTCAGCTTATTGTCCCCTTTATCATGTCACCCTTCTGATGGGCCTTGCTCCATACGATTAGGGACTTATCATTACACAAAGCCAGAGGAGGCAGCTCATAGAAACTTACAAGGAGGCACGCATGTGTAAATCTCAATGGATTTCTCTAAACATCAGGGAATGCATTTCTGAAACATTCATTGAAATACACACGCCACCTAACGTGCACTCCAGACTGTCCAGATGAACATACAACCATGCTAACAAACAAATGAACACTTGTTTATATTGGGCTGACATAGCTCATTAGTTTCAACACTTTTGATGAAATCTCACCCTAATACTGTAAGACTGAACAGGTCAGGATGATTTCCCATCTTGTTTGGCATCGGGGAGGCAAAGTCAATCGGGGAAAACATTGTGGCTTCTGGGGTCAGGAAGTTGATGCAACCACTACAGCCACAGTTTGTCAGGCTGTCTCTTCATAATGAACAGTTGAGGAAGTCGCACACAACCACATGCTTGTACACATGTACACACACACGCACCCACGCACACACACACACATGCCCAGACCGACCGTAACCACATTGACAAACACACAATTGTCAGCACGGTAGACATCTTGAACACAATAGTGAATCCTTCCTCTCATTTCTTCTGCCTCACTCTCTCCCTCCTCCTTTCCTCCTCTCTATCTCTTTGCTCTGTTTCCTGTATATGAGGCAATAGCTATACATATGAGCATCCAACACACTTATAATAGAGTACAGATAATAAACAGCTGTGCTTCTCCAATTGACTTAGACTTTGTTTTCCAATGCATGAACTATATCAGATTCCCTACATCCTTCCACTCCTCCTATTCCTTATGCTATTTTGGAGCTGCTAGACGCCCTCCCCCCTTTGTTCCCACTGATTAGGGGGTCTGCTCCTGGGAGTGGGCCTGGCATAATGGGGATGTCCGATGACCGGGACCCTTCCTCTGAGGCTTGCCAGAACACTCAGGTGTCTGGAGGGATGGACGCCGGACACACACATACACACTTCCTCTTTCTTGTACGCCCACCTGCAACTGCAGCCATGCGCTGCTGGAGCTATTATTGTCATCATCATCACCATCATGACTATTATGGCTAATGTTAACTTAACCACCATCTGCTGGGTGCTGTCACCGCTACAGTACTGACCTGGCTGGAAATGCGCTCCATTTGTTTTCAAGTGCATCCCAAAGAAATGACGGATGATTTTTAAAGAATGAAGAGATGGCTGTTCCTCCTATTACTCATCTTGAAAACACTGACAGCTCACAAAGCAGCAAAGCTATGCGGATGGATTTTAGTCGTATACTGTGGTACAACAGAGTGAACAATATAGTATGGCACATGCCAATGGTAGACTGATAGTGTGTCAAGACTCATTGATTGTTACAAATGGCCTACGTAGAGTACAAGGCACAGTACAGTTAATTCCTCTGTGTTTACAAGCTTCTTTTTCCATCACTACAGAGCCTCTGCAACCTAAATAAGAGCCACACTAGAGGCCCCATGCCATCCCCTCTATAACCACCACAATCCAAATACACACACACACACCCTCTCTCTCTCTCTCTCTCTCTCTCTCCTTGTCTCATACACACATTCCTGAAATCAATGTCAGCGATTTTCTCACTCTCTGAAGCTATGCATCAGGCAGAATAGAGAGCTGACCTCAGCCCTTTTCAAAAGGAGCCTCTAATCCAGCATTCTCAACTAGATTACAGAGTGTCAGAGGGATCAGCGAGACTCTCTCACCTGTCATCTATCACCACAGCTAGACTCAACTCCTAGCCCATCACCCCTGGAATCCTGCCTGCCTTAATGGGGATGGAGCGAGTGGGACAGCCTGAATGACACAGAGACTTCTAAGAGAGAGTAGTAGTACTTCATATATTTCTATGTGAGTTAATAATGAAATAATGAAATAAACAAGTAAACATGATGATGATGCAGGCACCCCTTGAGCCAGTCAGCAACAAGATGCACCATCCCTTCAAATGGACCAGTGGTGTCTGAGATATCAAAATTGAGTTAATATTTTTGGCGTTTAATTATAGCACCCCCAGTGGGCCAATCGGTGTAATTCATAAGGATAGCTGGACGTGTGTTGCAGGTTTCGGGTCAGTTAGGGCCTTTTAAATTTTTACCTTCAATTACAGTGCCCCATCAGGCCAGAAAAAAGTACCCTGAACTTTTTTGTTACTTGTGTATCACATGCCTGTTCATTTTCCTTTCGTAATGGTGGTTTGCCTGAAGGGTGGAGTTCCCCCATCATGACCTCTTATCAATTCAGACCCTGTCTCCCGGTACCTTAATGGTGGACCTGTAGCCAGTGATGGAGCCAGTGATGTTGATGTTCCAACCTCCCGACTCCCTTCTCTCTCTCTCTCTCTCTCTCTCTCTCTCTCTCTTCTGGCATGTTGTGCGAAAGCAGGAAGGAGAGGGATTCACCAGTGACTCATTAAAAGTCATTAAGGAGCGGCACACAGGCAGGATATGGGTAGTGAATAGAGGAAAGCGGGGCAGGGCCCAGCACACTGTTACTCTCTCAACCCCCCCTTTGCCTCCTCCTCTCCCCTCCATCACACACACACACACACAAACACACACACACACTCTGTTATCTTCTCCACACAGCACTTCCTATGGCCCCACACCTATCCCAACCAGCCCCTGTTCTTAGCACTGCCAACCCAGGCCTCACACCCCTCTGACCCGAGTCTCTGACCCACAATCACGGCGATAACACGTTTTTCACTCCATTGCTCTCACTATCTATATGCCTGACACCTTATCTCTCGTTCACTCCCTTTGTTTGTGCATCTCTTTGGCCTTTCTCACTTCGGCCACTCTGTCTCTTTTGATAGTTGCCATCTTTTTGGTACAATGCATACAATCATAGACCGGAAAAGGCCCTATAAAAGCAGAGTGAGCTCCAGTGCACGGCCTAGCGTACTGTCTGTGGCCTGTGGGTCGCAGGGCTGTTAAAAAAAGGGGCCTGTTGTGTTGGGAATGTGGCCCTGTGGCGTCAAACAGAAGCTCCACCTGCACATGACCTGGGACCCTGGGAGGGAGAGAGGCATTATCAGTAGTCCTGACTGGGAATGATGGGTAAATCAACAAGGTCCCTGCAGGTCATCTGTGGAAACACCGTGCCTTGGCTGGTGAAGGCAGCTGAGATGCTCCAGTGATTTTCCAGGAATATATTACCTTAGAAAGACAGCTCTAGAGTTTTCAGCCCTTCATTTGATATATAGCAGAAAATCAGATTGCTGTACAAATGCAGCCTTTGTCCTTGCAGAATGTCAATATTATTGCCAGTGCGATACTGTGGTTTTCCTCAAACCTTTCCTCAAACCTTCATGATTTCCTCATTGAATTACTATCTCACCCCAGAAAAAAACCCATGGAGAGAGTAGTCTCTATGTCACTGACATAATGAAACACCTTCTATTGTCTTCACCCCTACAAATCTCTCTTTGTCACACCCTTTATTGCACTAATTATCCCAGTTGGCCTCAGTGCTGTAGAATGAATGCATGATGAATGCAACATATAAAACAGCTCCTCCAATTATGCTATTACTTGTAAACTGTGAGGACTTAAGGCTGCGAACATCAATCTACGCTATTGACACTATTAGCGTTTATCCAAGCCAAAAAGTTCTGAAATGGTCAAGAAACTCTTGTGTTACACATCACTCTAACATTGAGTAAGAGTCACACTGGGACTGTATAGAAAAAAAGGCTGGCTGTTGTAAGCACTGGAATGGCTGAGTTGGCCCATGCCAAAGACAAATATAAATATAGCAGCGTCATTATCTGTGGCAGCTAACTGGGATCATTTTCCTCTCCGGCTTGCACGTGCTGCTTCCAGGTGTTGCCATAGCGAGTAATCCTGTTTTCTCAACTGTGCTGCTCTCGCTGACAGAAGTTCTCCATTGGAGTTTGCAGGGTTTAGGAAAATCAAATGAAAGGCAATCACGCTGTTTTGACAAGCTGAACTCTGTGAGCCTTGATGGTTGTTTGGTGCTGATTGCCTTGTCGCAGTATGCAAGAACTGCTCTGGTGTTCACATGGGGCAGGTGTAACACACATGCCTGTGCAGTGTGCACATACCTAAGTCTGTCATATTTCTGCATACAGAAATTTATAAGAGATGCTGAATTTATCATTCAGTCCCATTCTGTAAGATTAAAATGTCTTCCTTAGCATAAAAATACCTTTACAGTGATACGTTATTAAGCAATATTTGAATACAAACCAAACAAATAGCATCTCCATTCTTAAAAATGTAATACTTCATTGATTCACATAGGGGGATTCACACTATTTTGCCTACGGTACAGTGAATACAGCATCAGCTACAGATGGAGCTGGTAGGGATTTAACTCAACATGAGCAATCAACATGAGAACGGTGTCAAACAGAGATAACCTGGGAGAACAAGTAATATAATATACATTTCAAGTATCACAGCATTCCTCATTTAGTGAATGTACTGACTGGATTTTACTGGCGCCAAGAGGAGCTATAATTAATGATAGATGTAACAGGAATTGATTGCACAATATTGTTAGCATGATATCATGTGGACATCAGCTGCAGCAGACTGCCTGAATGTCTTATGTGAATGGGATGATGGCATCGGGACGTTAACATGGTGAGACATTAAAGATACCTTCTATGGAGCATTACTCACCACATGATTACCACAATTGTCTCAATATGTGATAAGTTTGTCTCCTGTCATTGTCTAATTTCCTGCTCTTCAGATATAAAACTGAAAACTTCCTTTTATCCACTTCATATAAGGCAACTTACAAATAACTGGACTTGGACACTCATTCCAAGGCTCTTTGTCAAATGACTAAATCAATGCAATATGTTGCCTCGCAGGCCTGTTTTCAGTGTTCAGTGGTCTGGGAAATGTTGTCACATGCTCAGACAACACTCCCAGCTACTGCTGTATCAAGCCTCGCTGGCACAAGAGCTTTGAGTGGTGCAAACTGTCCTTTATCAGTGGGCAGTACAGTCAATTGTCCTTTGTATTTTTCCTCCTCATCTTCCATGCTGATGATGCCTGACTGCACGAACTGCCCTCCAGGGGAATACTTTAATCTGTTTGTGGTTTGCAGCTGGATGCTGGGGAAGGAGCCCTGCTTGTAGCCTGGGAGACAGCTGTGTGAGTGGGACTGGTGTACATGTGAGAGCATTAAAGGCAGTCTCAAAAAGCCATAGAGCCCGGCTAGGAAAATGAAAGCCTTATAATGAAGAGAGTATCTTGTCAAAGAGATAATCATCTGCTGTTTACCATCTGTTCTTTCTATGAGGGAGGACAGCAAATCTAAATGAGCTCAACAGGTGGTAATTGCTAAAATGCGTAAAGCTGACATTATCAAACAGATTGTTTTATCATGATTGATAGATGATGGTGCAAATGGTTAAAACCTTTGCAATGTAACCAAATGTAAAGACAATAAATATCTAGTATGTTGAGACAACACGTTGCCATGAGGACTATGGACTCACTCAATAAAAACAAACTGTAGATTGTCCGTAACTTTCTGCCTGAAATGCTTTGATTCGGTCTGTTAAAAGGAAAGGAAATCCATTTGCTAATTAATTAGTGCATATTTTGTAACAAAGCTGCTGATTGGTTTACTTATGGCCTGATTGCTATTTATGTTAGAGTTTCAACAGCTTCCTGTCTGAAGTGTTCTTGGTAGGTTATCAAACCATCCAAAACTGAAGTTCATTCTAAAAACACTCATTTAAAGAGTGATTTGATCACAATCAAGACAGCCTTACAGCTGCCCCATAGTGAGTCATTCAAAAAAAAGAATTATATCTCAAGTAAAAATGTAATCGCGTAACATTATACCATTCACATTGACATTTTTCAAGCTGGTGTAGAATGATGAAGATTTTAAATTAGGTTCAGCCTTTCCCTTCAGTTTGTTGGCACCACATTAGTCATCTTACGAGCGCTTATAGGGTGAGAGATACTTTTAATGTGAAAAGGCTGTGTGCTATTTTCAAGCCATGCTGAAATTTTGGGTAAATAGCTTTGGCTAAAGGAGCTCTGTCTTCTCGATCTCTCTCCCTCTCTCTCTCCAAAGGGAAATTGAGTGCTTGTGTTTAATCTACCAGCAACCAGAGAATAACATAATGTTAAGACATAAAGCCAAAGACTTAAATGGGATCCCTCTGCATTACTCAGCACTTTCTGCTGGTGTATCTTCAAGGGTCTTCGACCCTGCAATGCCTCATACATTCTTCCACAGACAGACAGGTGGCAGCAGAGAGCCATGAGGCCACAGCGACTGATGTCCCAGGGTTCACTGTAACACAATTAAATGTGTCTGTGTTTTATTCCATGCCAGCTCCGTCTTAGTGTCACTTCTCAGAAGGTGCAGATTTCAGAAGGTAGCATACCATTACAATAGCTGTAGTGACAGATGAAGCATGAGGAATCGGGATAGCAGCAGGACACCAGGATAAGGGTGCTGGGAAGCAGGCCTCCATTGTGCCAAACACAGTGAAGGGCTGTGACAATACAGGTAAGTACATTACAGGATATTTCATATTATTTTTACTATATAAAAAGGTTGCAGTCTAAGATACATGGATATTACATGGGATGTTATTTGATAAAATAACAATCATGTAAAGTGAAGAAAAGTAGGCTTTTTAGGGCATGGGAGCTGAGGGACAAGATGAAAGAGTGAATGAGGAAGTGACGACGCGAGATAAAGGGCCCAGCAGTAATTTCAGTAAGGTGTACTTAATGCTTGTTGATTGGTGTGACTAATTAAGATCTCTCTCTCTCTCTCTCTCTCTCTCTCTCTCTCTCTCTCTCTTCCTGTCTCTTTCTCTCTCTCTCTCTCTCTCTCTGTGACATTGGGAATGTTTTGTCAAGATTCTTGTGTGGTGTCAGCATTTTGGCACAGCAGAGTGATTTAAGGGGGCATGGCATGCCTGTCATGCCCCCACGCCTGACTGTTCCAGTCTGCCCTCAGTGTGTGCAAACAAATAAAGCACCAGGGCCTTTTTTAATTAGCCTCAGGGCAGAGATTGACAGCTCCTAGTGGAAGAGATAGCACAGTAACCGGCTATTACACTAAATATTTGGTGCGTTGCACAGTTGAGACCATGAGCGTGGGATCTCTGGAGGCATATCAGTGGTGGAAAATTGAAAACAATTCAAAGACTGGCATGGTGACTATAATGTACTTGCTGTTAACGGATCTATTCTGGAATACATACCACTATGAATGTTTTCTTTCATTCCTTTTTTCTATCTCATGCTTTGTCAGGTGTGATATTTCTTCCTTAAATTAGTAGAGGGTTGGTGCACTGGCGTCATAGTACACTACAATTTATGATGGGGCAGGGAAAGTTAGTTAGGGATGTTAATGAAAGTTCACAGCCGTTCTTATTGTCCATTTAATGAGCAGACCCAGTGTTTTATATTGCTTTCTTGTGCCATTGAGCGTTGGCAGTGCTCACCCACACAGAGACACTTTAAAACAATGTTGATTTTGACCTTAGGGTTATAGAGGTCAGGCTAAAATCACTTAGCTACAAATGGACACTGAGCATCACGAACCTTTTCTGTCTCTGTGATTTAAGATTGAAAAATATTTTAAATCACTGTATAATTTATATGTCATGTTAATTTTGCACATTATTTTTTACACAGTTTTACATGTATATATTTTTTAATCTGGATTTCAAAAGTTCTAAATCCATCGTTATGTAAGGGTGTTTTTATTTGACTTATATATAATGATCCCTCCTCCTCCTGTGAATTTATTGATGGAAACAATCAAATCATTTGATGCCAAACCGCCATTTAATCACCAAAGAGAAGAGTAAAATAATGTAAATGATGATAATTGAAGGAGAATATGGTTTAGACAATATAATAGTAATATTAGCAGTTTCCTACTTTATGAAACAAAGAATACAGTTAATAAAGTATTGATAATAATTTAATTGATATGCTTGCTCTTTAAGGAGTTGACAGTAATCACTATTAATCTGAAAGAGTGACTTGAACATTGATTCTGCTCTGGTTGAACAAAATGTGGCCTTTGATCTTAAAGTCATCTTACAGTAATTGTTTGTCATTGAATCAGCGTAATCCCTTGGTATTGCATATCTCCATCGGTTCTTAGAGGTTTATAGTGCTGGCAGTTTTTGGCAAGGCATCAAAGACAAGCCAGGGCAGATGAAGAATAAAAATTCCATGACATGCGTTAGATATCAAATTTCAATAAGGTAGAAATCCTGCAAACTTCTGTGTGAACAATGTACTCATTCAACTGGTAATACCAAGGCTTTCCATCAACAATGATGCTTTTTTATCCAAATATTACATCATGTAGCAATAGTACTTGCTGTAGAAATGCTATTGCCAACCATTCACCACACAAGATACTGATATTTCCTTGTGTTATGCTACTGTACATGTAACAACATGCTCCCTGCCCTTTTCCTTTTTTGCATAATTAGTATCTTTCATTAACAGTATTTCAGGATTAATGAGCTAAATTGTATGGTATGAATATAGGAAATACAAAGTGATAATATACTGCATTCTGGCTGATTATTGGGAGTTTTAATGATTAACCCAGAGATACCAGATTTACTGTATCAGCCTTTGATGGTGTGACTGTTTTTCATGTACCCTGATCATGACCCCAGATTTTTGCTCACGGCAATGAAAGTCATTATTTACAGTGCAACTGTGTGAGGGCATATGTGACTCTGATGGGACTTGTGTTTATTTAATGCTGACTAAATGACGGGGTTCAGGGCTTCAGCTTCCTCCGCTCTTAAAATGTAATTATAGGGGGATTCCTTTCCATTTGACAACTCTGTTGAACTTTTCCCTTTCATGATACCCTGATTGATGATGCATTGTAAATATCTACCAAACTGAATGCAAAGTTTGATCATTTTCCTGATTAAATTATTAGTCAATTGTCATAGTGTTTCTTCATATGTTTAACAATGTGTAATCGATACATTTCATAGATTCTAAACCAAAGTAGTTAATAATTTAAATACTTGTGAAGAGGTTTACAAATACAAAACTCACAGTGCAAATAACACATCTTTAATCATCATCTTAATTAGTCATTTTTTTCAACTTACATTTGCTAGTTATCAGATGTGTGACTTAAAAGTTGAAACAACATCTTACCAAGCATTTACTAAACTAATCATATAACAGTTAAATAAGAACTATTATTAGCTTATTAGCAGACTTCCCAGCATGCACTGGATTTGAGTTAACCCTCCAGAAACCCATCCTTCTTCTTGTTTTAATGAAGTTGTAGGATAGAAACTTGTTATGTTTGTATGTTAGGTGCATTATGGGTTTATTTCTGATGAAAAATAAAATAAAAATTAAGATAACCATTATGAAAATTTGTATCCAGTTCAATCCCTACTCCCACAAATTGTGGAACAACTGACACTAAAAATCTCACAAATTAAAGAAAAATTTCCACTGCAATGTGAATCATGAATTCAGTGCATTCAGCTAAAAAGCACAGATATTTGCTCATTGAACTCATAAGTTAACTCAATGACTTACTACCTTAGAAGTAATAGGCTACACTTTGACTATTCACTACCACTTCAGCTAACTTGCAGCAAAGAAACTTGTCTTTTAGTGCCTTCATATTTTTTACAGTGTAGATATCATATTCATTGCTGTGAGTGAAAGTTTTATAAATTGGGGTTCTAGTTGTTTCTTTCAATCTAAACCAAAATTTCCCCTGCTCAGTGGCTATAGAAATCAGGATCCAAAAATGATGTTTAGGATGGTGGTGTGGACCTCCAGGACTGCAGCTGGAGACAGAAAGTCAGAGCCCTGGTTGGTCCTGGTCTGGTCCGGGTTTAGCGGGCCGGTGGACTCCACCCTGGGGATTTTACTCGCTCTCTAATGGATCCTGTTTACCTCTCCGCTGTCAGTCTCTGCAAAACCCAGGGTCAAGGTGTGCATCTGTAGCGTGGCCTCTGAAACATGGCTTGTTTATACAGGAATTACGCTCACACTTGAGTTATCTTCACTTAAACAACAGACACCCAAAATATAATACAAAAAATTATAACGTGGCAAACAAATCAAACAATTACTTGATTTCTTTCAGCTGAAGAAAAAAAAATTCAACATTAGTCAACTTATTTTGTTTGTGGTTCTGCACTAAATGTGAGTGATAGTAGAATTTCAAACTACTTTTAAGGAGAGAAGGCGCTAGGAGATTATTAATTATTTGTGAAATGAGTGATGGATACAAACCTATCACTGTTTATTAAGACAAGATTAGTAATAATTTATAGCGATAGAATAATATGAGAATGAATTAATCGTATTTGTCATTGTTGAATGGATATTTTAATATAAATAAACAATTTGTTATCTTTTGCAATAAACAGACCAAAATAAGAAGGAAAGAAGACATTTTCTACTCAGTATATTAGAAAAGGTTTCAAAGCATGAAACATTTTTTAATCAGTCTCAACAGTTGTAGAAATAATAGTTATTTCTTAGCCAATCCTACAGGATGTGATATCGCTGCTTCCATATGTTTATTTAGTCTGCTGTTCATCTTTCAGTTTTCATTCTTGTTCCATAATGCATGACTGAGAATATGAAACACACCATGTGTTGGGAAAAAAAAAAAATATATATATATATATATACATGCAGTATATTTCCTCATTAAATTTAAGATTGATAGATTTGGTTCATGTCAAATGATTCACAAAATGCCATGCAAATTAAACAAACAATATTTGTTTAAGGCCACAAAGTACCATGCCATAGGCTACAAATTGCACATAATGTAAAATTAAGTTTATTTGAAGTAATTTCATAATTAATGGGGACGAATACTATATCTTATATAATTCAATATACATAATGTGATCATTCTTCTTAGGTTTGATACTGAAATGTAACTCTTAAAATTATGAGATGAAATTTCTGCAAAATGATTTAATGGTTTTTACGTGAGTTGGTAATTATTTTGGTAATGTAATATTTTATGATGCATCCCCCATGATCCTGTTTCCTGTAAACCTGTAAGATTTGTTTTTTCTACAATCATTGTGCTATAACTGCAAAATAAATAGACAATAAATGTTTGTTGTAGACAAAGAATCCTAGTTTTTGTGTACTGATAAGCAATTAACTCTCTGATATGGGAACGTTTTAAACGAAAAAATAATATAATTAAGAGGTTAGTAAAAGTATTGGAATTGTACTGTATCTGCTGTGGTTTTATTTTCTGTGTTCCGTGAGTGTGTGTCCGTGTGTATGAAGGAATTAGAGAAATAAGAACGAGAGGTCAGGCTGGGTGTCTGTTTCGTTGAATTTACGAGTGTGTAATGAAGCATCTCTGACGCAGACAGACTAGCCCCCCCCCAACACACACACACACACACACCCATTCCCACCTCCATCCCGTCCCACCCTGGGGCCCAAGTCATAACCCCTGGGCTATAAGAGATGCCTGTCCAGCAGGCCTGGGATTCACCAGCAACTCATACACACTACAAGACAGTATGGCAGGATAACACAACTTCCAACTTGTTGACATGATTTAACTGGAAAGGAAATCAATCCAAAATAAAACTGGGCAATTCATTACATTTTCCCCTTCTTAATAGGTTTTAAAAGAGTATGTGATGTGTACCTGTTGTTTAATAGATGGAAAATATTTTTTTTTTATTTACAATGAAAAAAGATCTGAGTGAAAAGAATGAAAATATGTGGCCATTTAAAAGACAATTAAAACCATTAAACAATTAAAATTAAAGCTTTGAGTAAAAGTAAAATCAAAGAGAACCTTGTCTTTTTGAATGTTTGTTAATCATTGAATTCCTCCTCTAGGCCTACAGCGAAATTAAAAGTTCCAGCAGCGTTATTATTTCTTGTATAACAAGACTCTATTATAGGACTCCTAGGCCGATTTCCTCCCCGACTTGAGGAAGGGTTATTTGAGGATCTCTACACCTCGTCAGAAGCAATACTCAGGTTTCCGTACTTCCGTACTTCTCACACCTCAGCTACCGCTTGCTGAAGGTTTCCTCCCTGCCCTGACAAACGTTAAGTGTTGTCCTAGTTAGGAAGACCTGCCTGTGTATACAGTTGCTCTTAGGGGGAAGGTTGCTAGTGGTGAACATATTTAGTTTGTAACATGGGACATTGGGGTGGGATGGAGGGTCTGAAGGCGTTCTTTGCTCCCCCTCTTCAACTCTGTTTTGACTAGCATGCCAGCTCTCTGACTACCAGTGAAGCGCGTACACCCCTGGAGTGGATTCTGAGCATACCAAGGAAGAGATGTCTTTGAAAGGACAGATGTTCCTGGGCTTAACCTACCTCCTACCCAAACCACTGCCCTCCTTCCATTGTATATTTGCTCGTGCTCTATAAATAACTGGCCAGTAACTTAGAGAAAAATGTAGCTGATGTGCAGCTGACCTCCAGGCCTCTCATCTTTGAGACGGCTAGAGACTCAGGCATTTGGACAGGGGTAACACAACGCTGGAGGAGCATTGGTTGATATTGTCATGGTAAATGGATTCGAGGTAGGGGACATACTGAACACACCCATTTTGTCCACATAAGGACTTGTCTAAACTTCTGGACCGCCTCAGCTGTCTTATGTAACAGCAGTGTGTAGTTCTGGCAGATGAGGCGTGATGGTCTGGAGCCAGTTGAGCCACATTATCCAAAAATATACAGGCCACATTCACAGAGGAACACACACTCTTTTTGTGTTCTTCAGAGTTTTTGAGTTTTAAAATGTCTTGACATTGTGTTGAAATCTTCAAATTTGAAAAAAAGGCGAGTAAGAAAAACAAAAAAAATTTAACGCAGTGCAAGTAACTCAAATTTCAACAATTCAGTATATACAATTTCAAATCTATTTTCAAGATTTGTAAGAGTAGAGAGTGTTCGCCCAGTTGCTGTAGCTGGAGGGATGAATGGGTGATTGTTAGAGGGCTATGTGACGACTCTCCTGGGGCCCATCAATTTGCTGTGGCTCCTGGAACATCAGGCCATGGATAGCCCAGGACTGAAGCTGCAGTCTGGCCCCATTGCTCTGATTTTGTCCCAGTTAGAGCTCGGCACCTCCGGGGCGCACAGCTGGGTCCCTTAAAAAGCTCAGCTGAATGGTTATAGAAACACTGCATCTCCTCTTACTCTGCACTCTGCATCTCTCCCCACTCATTCTCCATCCAGCACAGATATCAGATACTGTGTTTTTTACTTGATATGTGCATCTTTGCTTGCCAAACCCCCTGGAAACCATATTAAAGTCTGTGTTCCACATTTTTAACCAAAGGGCCTCTTGAGTTCAAGAATTTGTCCAACATTTCCATGATCGTTTCTCTCCCTCTCTTTGCCTTTCTATAACTGTGTTCCTCTGTCTCCTCCCCACACTCACACACATCTGAATTTTCTCTTTCCCCTCCAGCGCTGCTATCGTGCAGTATCAATTACAGTTGACCACCAGTCAGGTGGGTCTGCAGGACATTTCATATCACGGAGGGCAGCCAGCTCATTCAGCCCTCCAGCCTGCTCCCAGAATCCAGTCCCAGGCCCCGCTGAGGCCTTGTCTCAGACAGGGCAGAGAGACACCTGGCCAAACCACAGAAACACTTCCAGCTGCAGGCTGCCTGATGTTCACCATGGAGAGAATTCAGGCCAAAGGTGGAGGAGCTCACCAAGAACTGCTGCACAATCATGGACATTTCCCCATGTCTTACTTCATTTCATGATATTTATTTTAATCATTATAGAACCAAGCATCTGTAGATCTGTAGAGGTACTGTAGGGCTGGGTAATTCTGTATAAACTTTTACAGTGTCAAAATTCTTACATTGTATCACAATGCAAAGTGTAAAAAATGTGTAAAACTCAAAATGAAAAAAAAGAATAGAAAAGCAAAAGCTAAAGTTTTTAATCTATGCTCCCCAAAGTGAAAGTGGGAAAGTCGATGGGGTGAAGAAAAGACAGGGAGAACAACAGCTCCCTTTTCTCTCTGACCAGTTGACATGAAAGACCACATTATGTCTGAGATTAGAGGCAATTACACTGGGAGTGCGCTTTAAGACCTTTGTTTGCCAACATGACAGGAGGGAGCAGGGCTGTAATTTGATGAGAGGGCAGCGTGAGTGAGAAACTCTGCATGGCGAGCTCCCAGTGGAGACAGGCAAAGAGAGGCCTTTGTCCATCGTGCAGACAGGGCAGTGGGCAGAAATGTGAACATTTCTATGGAGATTCATTAAATATTGTGTCTTATATGTAGTGAAATGTGAGTTTAAAGAGAATTTATAAACCCAAAGGAAATACTTTCATCTTTTGCCCCTTGTTCCAGATGACAGTTTAAAAGGCACTGTCCATTGTTTCAGCATGTATATTAATTCAAATGAGACAATTGTGTTTGATCATTCAAATGTCACAAAAACTGTAAACATATGATTCAATTGAACCTGCGGTCAAACAAAAGCACCATAGCAGATCCTCAAGACGTGACAGCTCCTCTATTCTAGCCATACTCATTGTTCCAACAGTGAGTTTTCAGGACAGGAAACAAGCAGCTTGTTCCAGACCGAGACAGAATGGAACACGTCTTTATTTGAGGGAAGTCATTCCGTTGATATATAAAACACCAAAGCAAAGTTTCCTTCCCCCTCACTTTCCTGGTGCTATCCCCTTCAAAAGGACACATGCCTTTATACTGGGCTCACATGCACACACGGGACCAGAAGAAAAACAAACAAAAGCCATTTAAATATCAAGCAACCTGCCTTCTGTTTGAATGGCTGGCTACTGCGCCGCTTGGCCTGGGCTAGTCTGAGGAACATGCTGGTGCTACGTGTTCAGCTCTCTAAACCATGGACCTGCGTCAAACTAGGAGCGACAGCAACATAAAACATTGTTGGGATCATTTCTGCAGGTATAACCGATGAAACTACATAGTGTTTGTTTGTTGAAGAGGCAGAACACCACATGCAAATGCTGCCTCTTCACCCTTTGCTTTATTGTTCTCCTGGTGAAAGTTTCTCATGAGGGTGTGTTAAAAGAGGAAGAGGAGGAGGAAGAGGACCACCTATTGAAGTGAAATCTTAGGAGTGATGGATGGCAGCTTGTTGAGGGGGAGTGGAGCAGTACACCCCAGGGGAGGGGGATGATGAACAAGGGGGCAGGAGAGAGTTTAAGCTAAATCCCCACTCACACCTCTTGCCCTGGGTGGAGGGGACCAGGACCTCCCATGCTGTGTGCCTTAAAACTAGATTGACTTCTCCTTCTAAAGTCCTTTAAACCTTTTACTGTTTTTCCTAATGCCTCTTTCTATGTTATTTCATTTGAAAAATATGTACTCTCAAGTGGTTTTACAAAAATAATATTTCTTAATACTTAACGATTACTTAAATGTTTTTCGTTTTTCCCAAATACTTTTTCGAAGAAAGAAAGCCACTCCCAGAGAAAACATTCAAATCACAATTAAAATCAAGGCAGTGGCTCAGTGTATCTTTGAAGAGCTTTTATTGGCTATGTTTACATCGCACCTAGCTTGTAAACATAACTTAGCGTTGCCTAGCTATTAGCTATTAGTCATACTCAAGGTCTTTTTCAGGTTAAGCAGGTTACTTCTAATACAGGTGACATGAATAGTAATAGTAATAGTAAGTACTGTTTACCACCATGTTGTCTGTTGACATCAAAATGTATCCGTAACCCTGTGCAAGTTTTGCACAGATGGGGAAAACCAAAACTGAAAGGAGTATGATGCTTACATGCCACAGTAACCTGTTTTGTTTGTTTTCATGCATCAACCCAAAACCAGGCGCTCAAGTAACTCGGTCAAGAACAGAATTCTCTGTGTATGTAACCATAGCCACTGTGAAACAACTCAACATGGCCAGAAGTACAATCTGTACTTCAACAAACATGTAAGCAGTTCTTATTCTTAATTCTTATTAATAGTAAATTGCTATTGCTTGCAGTCTGGATTAAATCGGGTAAATTTCTTGATTCAATCTAATGTAAATCTATTTTCATGCATAGGCTATAACTTGAACCAGTGCAGATGAATTGACCCAAAACCTTTCAATGCACTGGCATTATTTATATAATGGTCCAAACTGTGGGGTCTGGCCTGATGCACACATCACTAAATAGGGGTAACAATTATCAGATGAATTATCTTGCTGATTCAATTCAACTTGTTAGAGTCAACTTGTTTACTTTTTATAGGTAAGGTTTTATCCTCTAACAGGATGGAAAGACAATAAATTCATACAGAGACAAATGGAGAGGCTGCAGCACTTGTGGTTTAACGCCTGGTGTGTGGAGGAATTACCGCTGTC
>CABFOQ010021814.1:0-19008 GCA_900660455.1 Gephyroberyx darwinii | reverse complement strand
ATGTATGGATATGCAAGCAGCAGGTTTGGTAAACATGACTGATCTAGAGATACAGATGTGCAGGTATAAAGTGCATGTGCATATAAGTATTGTTCATAAAGTGACGTGTGTGTGAGGTATAGTTATAGTTCAGCGGTTCAGTAGCCTGATGGCCTGTAAGTAGAAGCTGTTCTTCAGTCGTGAAGTGCGTGACTGACCGCTCCTGTACCGTCTGCCAGACGGTAGCAGGGTGAACAGTGTGTTTAGCCTGTATGCAGACAAGCGTACTTCTGCAAGTCCCTGTAAAGCTTATGCCTAAATCTACAAGTAATAAAATAGTGATGCAATTTAACCCAATTAACTTGTTCCAGCCATAAATGTCACATTCCTTACAGCTTAAATCGTCTCCCCGTTCACATAGCAGCCGAGCCGCCTCAGGTGTTGATGTGAATGGGTCAACACGGGTTATCAGACCCAGGTCCACGACCCTGCTCTTGACCTGGGAATAACCCGGGTCTGAGGCGGCTCGGCTGCCATGTGAACGGGGAGATGATTTAAGCTGTAAGGAATGTGACATTTATGGCTGGAACAAGTTAATTGGGACAGACAAGTTAAAACAGACCTGTGTGTTGATAACAACACACAGACCAACCAGAGAAAACTCCTCCGCATCCACACCTCAGCGTGATTCATGCTGGCACTCTCCAGACATGTAACAGCCTGGTGTCACCCCCCGAATCTGCTTCTTCCATTTTTTCATGTAGCTGTGTTCTCCTTGTCTGTCTGGACACTCAGACACAGGGATCTCTGAATCCTTAACCTCTTGACCTTCCAGTGGCAGCACAGTATGTAACGGTCCCCATATGCCATTCCTTTCCTGGAAAGGGGGGATGTAAGAGGATGGTCGAAGCAAAAGGATACCGTAACATATATGTGTATGTTTGACTGTAATTCACAGACGCACACCTAATAATCAAGCTGGTTGACAACCCACTTTCAAAACATAATACAAATGTTTTGAAAGTGGGTTGTTTCCGACTTGATTTGCTACCGAGGCTGCACGGTGGGTTCAGCTTTCCTGGCTAAAAACTGATTCCGGCTGAATGTTAATTGGATTTCTTCTGTTAAAGCCCCCCGGTCCTAATAGAGACATCGCTTTTAATCAAAACAAAAATGAGACATGTTAAAATGATTGCAAGTATCCCATGGGGGATTTATGACTTCTCATTGAGATGAGAAATACGTACATCCTTTTATCTTTGCACTCTACTTAACATCTTATTCATGCACTTGATTTGAGATAATGAAGATATATATGGGAGTACGACATTGAAGAATAAAAGTGACTTGGTGCCAAAGACTGTAAAGAAAATGACACAGTATACAACATATACTGCGCTACAACATTATATTGATAAGCTGAAGCCAAAGTGTACATATTTCTATTTACATTTCAATATGAATCAGCAACTAATGATATCAAATGATGAATATTTCTGGAGTTTAAAATGACTTATTTTTTTATTGATTTAAGGGCTTTTTATTTACATGTATGCAGTAATTGATTTTGATATTCTAGCGGGATAGCCTTTTACTGCATTCAAAAGAAATCATGACAATCACATCTCAGTATTTTGTTTTGATTGTGGAAGCAGAAATCTGCCTTTGAGGTTGTGTTGTATTTTATGACCCATTGTAATGTATGCCTTCCGACCGTGCGCTTGTAACAAGTGATATTTCCTCGAGTCAGTTAGAGACTAAAAATGCTATATAGTCTGTCTCTTTGTTGGGCAATTGTAAAATACACAGACAAAGCCTATTTGTTGTGCCACTCTGAGCTGTCTTGTGGGCTAGTTTTCCTGACAAGTTTGCTTTGGGGGGCTATAAAGTGACACCACGGCCATCCCTCAGGGTTGTCCTATATTCTATATGAACTAGTGGTTAAAGTGACAGGCGTATTTACACCAGGACACATATACCCGAGATGATACCATCGCTCCAATGCCAAACACCATTGGTGCACAAACATATCTCAGTGACAAACTCTTAAGAGAGAAAGGGAGACAGATAGAATACCAATATCAATTCAGTCGTTTAGCTTGTCTACACTTCCTTTACGGAGAGGTGGATTAGACCTTTTTACCTCCTGCTGTTCAATTACCCAAGCCCCCATAAAAAACCCAAGTTCTGTCCCCGGGGAGGGATATTGGTGTGCTGCTCACAGCAATAACACCGTGATTTAGGGTGAGGCCCTCCACTGTGATGGAGACTCACTGGAGGGTCCCTCTCTGTCACCAGCCAGTGCAGTCCCCAGCCGGTCATTAAAGATGGACCCATTACTTTAACAGCTCCGTCTTGCTACTCTCTGCGCCTCCTTCATCTACTTTCATAGCCCCCTGGAACTAAATAAACACAAATGAGCTCAAAAATGTATAGAATGCACTTGAGCCAAAGCTGTGAAAAGCACCCGTGTTATTTTGCTGCTGTGTGGCCCATTGACTTTCTAATGCCGCTGATCATATTTCTCATAATATCTCTGTATGGTAGGATTAAGTTCATTTCAGAGGGAACTCCCTGGTGAACGATGCTGTGTAATGTGTGCGTTTGATCATAGTCTCATGTGTGCGATTCCCTGAGGTGTTACGTTTGTATTTCACTCATGTAGTTTACCTCACCAGTAGGGGGTGTACGGTCGCTGAGCTCCAGTCAAGAAATTCGCATCAACTGAGGTTTATAATACATTCATAAAACCTGAACAAGAGCTTTGTAACAGCTGCACATTTATTAATACTGATTCAATCCTTCTGCGACTTTTAGGTGTTCATTTAATTCTTTAATTTCAGAGAAACAACATTTTCAAAATAAAGCTCTTTCTGATGCTAACATGCTGGGGGAGGTTTTAAGCCTGCTTTGGATTGAGTTGACTGCATAACATAATTGCACCTCACTGCACAGGTTGAGTTGCCATCTTATAATGATAATTATTATTTTCAAGTGATAGCTAGATATTCTTTGCCCTAGGGGTAATGTAAGAGCCAGGTGAAACTGGCATGTATGGTCAGGTTTGTTAGTTAAAGTCAAATGTGCAAACATCAGCCAGATTTCTGCACTGCTAATCCACAATTGGAGTCAGAGGAGCAACAGCAACATGGCTCACATTTTGGACAAATTTACTCAAGTACAAAACAACATATTTTTTATATAAATTGATTGAAATCCAACCAAGAATTGTGACAACAGTTGCGCTTTATGACTTTATTATTCACAATAGCTACATTTTGCTGGCAGTTACCAGAGTATCAAACCATCATCTGGCGCTTCCACTCTCTGGCCAAATAATTACCCTGTTAGGAAAAACTGAAAATGTGTAGAGTTGACACTAAATAGACCGAGCCTAGACATCCTCTGTCTATTTGTTCCCCTTAGACCAGATGCAAGAAGCACATCAACAGCAAAATAGGCTTTGCCTCTTCTGTCAACAAACACGGCCAGCGATTGAACACATTGCCGTTCTCCCATCTGCTGGTGCTGCGCTCCTTCTTCTTAATGGATCACTGTAATTGGCCCAGTCAGGAAGCGAGCGCTGCTCCATGGCGTGTGGTTTAGTTACTGGAGTCTGGAGATTGATGGAGCTACTGGCAGCTGTGGGGTTGAGGACGTTGCTGCTGCCACTGCTGCTCGCTGTGGGCCTGTGTTGATCTCCTCTCCATCCCACACTGCTCCGCTCCACAGGGACAACGGTACTGGGACAAATGGACGCCTGGGAGCCGAGCATGTAATGAAGCACACCCCTTTCACTCCTCTTCTCTTCACTCAACCTCTCTCCTCACACCAACAATCCCTCCATCTCACATCTGGCCTGGCAGCAGAACAGATCTGTGTGGGATCTCGGGGACTGAGGGAATTGCCTCAACCCAGTGCATGTCTCACATGACCAGAGTGCCAAAGTCTACATGCATCTTTTTATTTATCCCGATGGCAATAGGGCTATTAGCTGCAAGGTGGCGGTTTTCTCTTGTCAAGCATTATGAAATTTTCTTCAGAGCTCATGGCCAGTTCATAAATTTCTCTGCATCACTGAGATGGTATTTGTGAGGAGAGTGCAGCGCTCCTAATGAGTTCCCTCTATCTAACTTCTCTCTCTCCTGTCGCCTTGGATCTATTCATATTTAGCACTTATGCAACCAGCTCCAGGAGCTGCTCTCATACCGAACTGAAAAACCGTGCAGGCGGCCAAGCCACTGTTACTCCGATGTGAGGAGAACATTTAAATGATTGCCTCTTTGCAATGCTTTTGTGGATGGTTAACTCTGGTCTTAAGATGATGGCCTGGCACAACCATTTACCTTCCAGAGTCTCAACTCACATCTAGTCATGAACTCTCTTTCTCTTTCTCCCTCCTTTTATCTCTCTTTTTCTCTCTCTCCATCTCTGTCCTGCTCTTGCGATTGTGTGTGTGCTTGAGAAAAAGAGGAATAAAAAGAATATTACACTGATGTGAGGTGCTCAGTGTACTCATGATGATTATGATGATGAAGCTGATGATTAACAACCGATTAGCCTTCCTCTTTAGAGAGTTTTTTCTTCTCTACACCAATCACTACTAGGCTGCACTTCCTCTAACAACCCTCTAACACCCTTAGCATCCCTGCTATTCACCCAGCAGCCTCCAACACTGAGACCACTTAAATTAGCTCAGGCCATTCGATGAGTGCCTAAACGCTAAGCAACACGTCTCAGGACCGAGGCATAAATCATTCTCTGGAGCAGGAGCCATGGCCAGTCCTGGGCGCGCATCCACCTGCCGAGATTTACACTGCACATCCAAGCACAGCCCCACAATCTGGATCCACTCCACCTAGTCATGTTCAAATTGGTTATTGATCTTCCAATCACAAAATGAATCATGTGATGTCAACACTCTTTAGATACTGCATTTACAGTAGCGTGGCTTGTGTTACAGCTGATATGCAGCCTGGGGATGGATTATTGTTTAGGAACCGTGAGAAAAGAAATACCTGGGCTGCATGGAGAGTAATAGGAAAATAAATTACAATTAGTCTACCTTGAGATGAGTAGGTGTCATTTTCTCATCCGGCTCGGCCTCATTATAACACGTCAAAACAGTTGACTGTGGTCACAGTAATCGAAGAGCTTGAAGTTAGTCATGGTGCTGTGGTGGTATGTGGCACTGTGGGATGTAGGACTGCAGTTGTTTTGATATTGTTTTCATTGGAGAATGTGCAAAGACATGTTTATTCATGTGCAGAGATTAACTGCAGTGCCAGTGATTATTAATATTGTCCTGCAGGCCTTTAGAATATAAAAACAGTTGATGCTGTATCTTGGCATATTTTTTTTTACACATTCTTGTAATGCACCACACCAAAAATAAAGCATTTGGCCCAGTGAAGCCATTCAATCATTTTATGGAATTGAAATATATAGGGCTTTTACAACGCGAGACACTGTCATGTCAGTATCAGTACTTTTATCTCAGTGTAACTTTTAAGTAGGATTGGTTCCATAGAAATACTGTGTCTCCGCTCTTGGCATATACTGTATTGCAAGCTATTAGTTAATAGGGCCTCACTTCTTGCCCAATTAGGCTCCAAGATGGTGTGTAAAGTGTAGCTTCTTCCCTGGGAGTACTTTCCTCATAAATGCCAGACGGGCCATTATCAGAATCCCTTTGTGAGGAAAAACAGACAGCCGTAGACTGCTTTAATTGAAAGATTTTAAGAATGGCAGTCAATGGCAAGCTGTGGTATTATCTTTGAATTTCTTTTTAAATGTCAGCAACTGAATACCTGAAACACAAGACGATGGAGCGTTTTTTTCCCTGTTCCATTTTGGAGGGAAAATGTCAAGCTCAGTTTCATTTTCAAAGACGGCTACATCATCATGCTGGTTTCTGAATTACATAAATATATTAATAAAGTGGAGAACACATTTGGGTGACAGCTTCAGTATGACTAATTGGCTGTTGAATGGACTGAGATGGTTATCTTGTAGCCGTTATTTTTGATTCACGAGCTAATGTTCAATTATAGAGGCTGATTGCAACTACAAGATAATTAGTGATTAAAACATATGAGGCATATAACAAGGAGTATTGAGGGCTGTCATCCTTTGCACATGCCCATGGGTTATGGAGAATATCGACTAGCTCATTCAGGACAGGAAATATTTTGTTCACTGGCTTGTAGTGGCTTGTGAACTCCACATTTCCACAGCCATTTTCATTTTTTTATTATTATTATTGTTATTAGTCGCAGTCAATGTTTACAAGCATTTGACTATAGCTAGCATTGATTTCTTACCCTACATAGTGCACTGACTAAGATTGTCTTCAGGGCAGTGTCCCATTGTACAGCAGTGGGTCTCTTTGTCACTCACAGTCACAATACGTTACCCATTTGAGGTAAGAATTGGGGGTGCCTCAAATTGAGTAGAAAGATACAGAGCCTACTTTCTTTTTCCTGTCATTTCTCTTGGATCCTGGCTGTCCCCTAAGCAGGGAGGAGAGGATCGGGATGGACAGCTCTGCTCCCCTTTCCAGTCAATAGCAGCCAGCAGGTGAGGCTCGGTCTCCGTCTGCAGCGTGGCATACGCTTATTAGTGCTAATGTTCTCAGATCATCCGTCTCCAGGTGGGCTTCCGCCATCGATCTCAGCGCCAGGGCTTGTCAACGGCTGCTCCTGACGCACTGCAAGCCCCAGTCGCCGCCAGCACCGGCCTTAGAAGACCCAGCTTTATGTTCTGTCAATTGACTTGTGACTGGACAAGTGGCATAAGAATTGAGAAGTGACTGCACAGTAGTTTTCAAGAAACCTCTGAGAACATTTTTTTGCCAAGGCGGTCTTCAAGAGCTAAGTTCAGCCAGGGCAACTGGAAGTGAGACACTTAACTCCTTTATACCTAATTAATAAAATGTTGAGTTGAGATGTTAACCCCCCCTAAACCTCTTGTAAATAAGTTTCAATGACCTCATACAAAAGGGAAAACTTATTGGTTAGTTTACATGGACTGCTGCTATATAGTGATGTATACAGCACAATAGGTACATATTTTTATGATGATATTTTTAACAATACATACATATAATTTTATAATAAAGAGCATTCTTGTATAAGCAGTGGTGTGCTGATGTAATATGCCAAAAGTTGTGTTTGCTAATGGTTCAGTTGCTAACAAGCGAGGTAGCATTATGTCACTGTATTCTCCGTAGAAGAGATGGCAGCTGATCAACTAGGGAGCCAGAGAGCTGAAATCACATTCAAATAAATTGATTGATTTAGGTGTATATGTCATTGCCACAAATGCACTGTGTACATGTTTTTTCTGTCAAAAAAGGAGTGGGCAGTGGACAGTCGGAGTCAACTGCTCTTATTTTATAGAGGGCGTTCAGGTCATGTAACACATCCTCTGGCAACCATATTGGAGGTGGTTGGTTGTGTTTCTAAACTTATAACCGGCCGTCTCATCAGAATTCAGTACAAATGGTTCATTTCTGTGCTGGTTTTAACTGGGATACATCTTTGCCACTGATACATCTGATTTATTTTGTGTTTAGATAATGTCAGCTTGTTACATCTACATCTACATCTGGAAACAAATCTACCTGATCAGAAACTCATTTTTTACTTATAACAGTACAGAGTGAATCTACAAGCACACCACCACTATCTTTTTCACACATCTCTCTTGTTCTAGCCTGGTTGCTATATCTTTAGACATTATTTGTCCACAGCCATTTTCCAACTGATGCCCATCCCTCCTTGTGATGCAACTGCAGAGCCTCTAATGCAGTTGTGGAATAGAAGTGATTGGTACACTTTTTTACCTTTTATTGTAATAGTGGCATTGTTTAAACCATGTGTTAATCCATTTGTATTCCAAATGTAATTGGACCTGGAATCTTGACTAAATGCTCAATGTTTTTTGGGCACTTGGTCGACCTGGTTCAGTAGTTTAACCAATGGAGAATTAAATTTGGGTCTCTCCCTGAAGACCTCATCAGACGCCAGCAAAAGGAGGCCATCTGTTGGGAGTGGGTTAGTGAAGTGGCCTTGCAGCAGACAGACAGCCTCATGCAAATCAGGCCAGTTGTTTCTTCAATTACCGTTGACACTGGTGTTCATCAGAGTGGGCTGGAGGTGTATCACTGATTGGATGGATCATAATCTCTCTTGGTTTGATGGGTGTGTTTTCTTTTCACTTTTAAGCACAATATCATCAAATTGTGTACTTGACTTGGATTGTTGTAACTGATTCCTTTTTTGGCCACAACTTTGTATACTGGAAAAGAAAACACTGACATTTTTTGATAGTTTGGAGTCAATTTTATTTTTTGACTTTGATATGATTTATATCAGTTTTCTCAACAGGACAATTAGGACAATTACATTACAAGGTACTACTTCCCTCACACAAAGCACTTCAAATTGTCAATGTCAATAGATTCTGATGACCAAAATATGGTTAGAGCCTATAAAAATAAATACACTTTTTTCTCTTTTTTTGACAAGCATAGATAAGATTTTTCACTGAACATTCATTTAACATCAAACGGACATGATACAACACAATCTACTCCAACAATAATTGCCACTGACTGTGCGTATGATTGGAATGATTAATGATTGGAACATTAAGTAATTTGGCTCCTATAATTTTAATAATTATTATAATAATTGCCCAACTGCCCCACAGGGATCATTACAGTTTCAAGAGAGAGAAGAAAAAGCCACTCAAGCTCACTAAGCTAATACATTCCTTTGCTTTTGCATGTACCACACAAAATTGACAAACAACAACTTTCTGTAGAAGCACATCAGAAATGAAACAGTTCTCGATTATTCACTCTGGCGGCAATTATGGAAAATAGTTTGCATCAATTGAGTTTAAGGTAATTTAGTTATTTATGTGCACTCCTTAAACAACATTTCACTCACTGTGTTTTTTAAATCATTCCCTGCATGTCAAAGATTACTATATCATGATTGGCTAGATTGTAAGTGTGCATACTCTGTATATATGCTTTTCATGTCTATATATAAAAATACAATTGGTAAGTGGACAAAAAAGCATGCATGTGTGTGTGTGTGTGTGTGTGTATGTGTGTGTGAGAGAGGGGGGAGGGTATTGCGAGGACAGAATCTACTTGCTTATAGTCTTTTCTTGACATGGATTTTAAAATCATCTAGATGATTCACATTCACATTGGCTGCTTATACGTAATGATGAATGAATATGAGTATCGTCTTAACACAGAACAGCAAATATCTTCACATTTTCACGGCTGTCTTTTAACTACAGACCATTGATCCACATTGCTGTACCATCAAGAACCACAGATTCAAGCATGCCCCACAGGATACATTTGTAGGAATTCAAGTAACAGTAAATTTTGAACAGACATTTTGACCCTTTACATTTGACCAAAACAGCATGCATGACGTTGATTTCCAAACTGCACTGAGGACAATACATTCTAATGCTACAATATCCCTGAATATAAAAATAGCAATAATATTAAATTCATTTCTTTTTAGATAAATTGCATGTATACCCTTACTGTATTAGCTATTTTGTTATTGCAAAAAGTACCTACAGTACTTCACTACCCTTATTCTACCTCTAAGTGCTAATAAAAAGCACTAGTATAACATATACACACAGTGGTTTGCCTCACACAGTTGCCACTGTGTCTTGCTTATAATGTAGCATTGTTGATTACACAAACTATTGCTTTACACACAGAACACAAAAATACTGGTGGGCAACATCACATGTGCCAATAAAACCACATAAGTATTTTTAAAGTGCTGTATTAGCACTCTTTGGCAATACTGGCAATGGAGTTGGATAGTACCTATTGTAACAACACAACAGCAAAAGAAACTATAGCACATTAAAATGGATCTGGTAGTGCCATGGGTCCAGTCCATACCAATATAATGGCACACACATAATGACAGGTTGGCAAGATGAGGTTTATGCCATGATTTTCATAAGTCACTTGAATATTTTGTAGGTTTTTTATTTAGATTCTACTACACTAGGCTACTCTACGTATGTCACATTTACACTGAGATCATTCAGTTCAACCATCCTCTGACAGAGGAGTTGTCCTTCACATCAGTGCTGAAAAGCAGGCATGGCTTCAGTTTCCTAAAGGCAGCAGAATAGTTATCTCAGTCTGCCGTGTCTAGTCGGGTCAGTGTTGGACCCAAGCTCATTCTGATGTCTACATAGATCATAAATCAAAAACTTCATAGTTTTCCATTTTCTATATGGAATTTCATATACATATATAGTTACATGTGAATTTTAAGGCATGGTATTTTCACTTACGTGCAAGGAGCACACACAATTGCACACAACAAAGATACACAGAGACATCACCACTAGTGAGTGTAAAACTAAGTCAAAGCGTGCGTTCACACTGCGAGCAGCATAAGCCACAGGTCAGCGGACGTCCATTCATTTCCTATCGAGCTGAGCGACCAGCGAAACTCAGGTGATTTATGGATGGTCAACAGGCTTGTCGGCCACGAAGAGTTGGCCCCACCTGAAGGAAAACATTTGGACCATGGTTGCATCCCTCGTTGGGGTTGCTGGTAACACGGTAACCTCTGAAGTAGTGAAGAGTTTTTTTGTGTTTATTTTTGATTAATGCTACCTAATTAGTGCTAATTAGTGCCAGCTAGCTATGTTACCTTGATGATGTAACATTACAAAAGCAGGTGCAAATATATGATTTGTCTATTCAAAACTTACGACCCGTTGCTCGTTGCTCACAGTGTGAACACCCTGTAAGAGTGTTGAGAGGAGCACCTGAATGCACATATTCTCTCAGTATGGCTTACTTCCCTGTTTTATGAGGCAGACTGGCTCCCTGGCCGTTTTCAGCCAGTTTAGAAGCTGCAGCGCTGCTCCTATTACACAGATCCCTGATCTCCAGCAGGCCCTCCTCCAGGGCTTTCACGAACACAGCCGAGCTCGTTTCGGAGCTCTCTCGGAAACTGGTCACACAGAAGATGATGTGGTCTGCCTGTGGGTTGTAGCAGGCCCCGTAGCCATTGGGCACCACCGGGCCATAGCAGCAGAACATTTCCACCGTGGTAGGGACCTGGAAAAGGGAGTGGGCCATAGCCTGGTTTAGATCGTCATGGAAAGAGCTGTGTTTGGCTTACTATTTGAAATTGATTCATTTTCTTTTCTGCTCAGGGAATTGGCCTTCATTATTCTGGTATCTGTTTACATCCCACCACTAACCCAGCAGGAAGTTACCTGTGTTACAGAGATGGAAAACATTTACCTGTACGTGTCAGACCTGTAAGACAATGGTCTTCACAGGCTGCAACTCTGTTGCGTGACTAGCCACAACAGATTATGACATTTTTAGAGAATCTTGTCCATGATCTACACATCTATATTAATGCAGTCACATCCTACATTATTTTTTTCTGTGCTTGTGTATGTATTCAATCTAGTCTGTGAGTGTCTTTAGAAAAAAATAAGCCATGGTTTTGCAAGGATGTGAAAACCCTGTGTAAAAAGAAGAAATCTGCTTTTAAGTCTGGGGATAAAGACTTGTATTAGGTATCCAAATAGGTATTCCTGAGGGCTGAAAAGCAAAGCTAAAGCTAAATACAGATGGTCTAGAAAATAAGCTCCTGGCAAAAGAAGTTCAAAGTCATTGAAATAATTTCAACTCATAATTGAACCTGGACTGGTACTTGAGTACTAGTAATGAGGTGCATGTGCACGACTCATGACACAAAAAAAAATCCAAGAAAGAAACTCTTACATTTGAGAAAAAACTGAAGTAAATAATTATATATCTGTGAATGAGATGGGATCACAGGTTACCTGACTGGTAGCAAGGATGAACTGGTTACTGGCCAGATATGTCTCATCAGAGAAGATCTCTGGCTTCTCCATGTTCAGGTCTTTTGCAATCGACCGAAGCCCAAGGAGATGATTGTCTATGGCCATCCCTGTAATAGCCTGAAAAACAAAACTTTTCTTTAGCTCATTGCTAATGAAGCATTTCCAATCCTGTTTTTTTTTTAAAAAAAGAGCTTAACTATGACCAGGGATGGGATTTTGAACAATGGCCCAGCTGGCTTTTTGCCCATCAGCCCCTTAACATCTCAGTTAGTTTGCATTCGAATTCTGGTTGTTTTGTTGCTAGGCTAATAAATGATCCATCCCAGGTCAGATACTTACTGCGATTGTGAAATTTGTCTGGGCATTGATTGCATCCCACAGTCTTTTCATTTTTTCTGAATCCTGTAAGAGGAATAAAAAAAAAAAAATACACTGCATTTTTTGCAACATACAGTTCACATTGTACAAGAACCAATCCCTATTTTTTAATGGATACTCTACTGCTGGTTTGGAAAGGGTAGATTGGCTTTGGTTGTGGTGGGACAAGGTGGCTGGTTGCACCTGTATCATTTAAGCAGGCATGATGAACAGTAATATGGCAGTCACTCAGTAATTGGGCCAAAGTGAGAAAAATGACTCACAGTGAGAGTGGCCCTCTCATCTGTCATGAACTTCACAAAGGCCAGGGCCTCAGGGGTTGCTGAGCGGATGTTATCCACCCGACCCTGTTGGAAACGCCGGATGGAGGCACTCTCGTAAGTGGTCACAAGTCTTCCATTGCATCTGAACACACAACAAAAGTGATCACCACATTTGTACTCACCTTCTTGGCTGAATAACAATAAAAAAAATCCAATTCTGTAACATACTTAATACTTAAGAGGACATACTAATGTGCAAGAACTTTTTACGGATGAGCTAGAGATTATGTATGTACTGTACCTGTAAAATGCAAGTTGTAAGGCAACTTGTATAAACGCATCTGGACTCATCTTCTGTTTTTTGATGAATTCTTTCCCATAGCCTTTGAACTTGAACACATCCATGTCAAGATTACTCACCAGCCTAGAAGAAAAAGCACAGAGGATATGAGATTTGATATTTTCTTAATATATGTCTCTTCAAAGACTTTTTGTGTTGGTCTTGCCTCTGAAGTCTGTCTGCGGAAGCCGCTAATAGTCCTTGGATGTGTGGGTTACATTTCCAGAGCAGTCTTCGTGGTGGAGGAAGCTCTGTGATACTGGATGACCTAGCCAAATTGGAGGGGCTCCCGTTTCTGTTCAGAAGAACAACACATCTCCTTCACACCATTGCAAAAAAATATCAGGTGTGTGGTTGTACTGCATAGTTTTCCATGACAGAAATTTTGCAGTGGGCTGACTTACATGTATTTCATCAGGTATTCCAAGCACTGCATCATAACAATCCCCTCGAATGGCGAATGCTCACACACCACTCCACATATCCCATCCATTCCTATGACAAACTGAGAAAGGCTTTATTAGCTAATGGAACAAAGTTTATTCCATTAGTAGAGGACTGGAGTGCCACTGATGTGGTCCTACCTGCATTGGCGTGTCATACCAGCGGTTCGCCCCATTCTTCTGATGGCCTCCCCCATGTAGCATCAGCAGGGCCCGGTTGCTATCGCTGGGCTCCAACCCACCAGGCTCATCCAGACATACTACACACAGACAGCTCTCCATCAGAGCCAGAGATTGCCTGTTGGTTGAATCTGGATAAAGAGGGAGGGAGACCTGTTTAGCTCATGCTTTATCCTACTATATTTTGAGATAGGTTATGAAATTTGAGATGAGACCTTTTGTGAGTAGATCTCTGGCTTGTGCCCATTCTGTTCTCCCATCAGATGTCAGGAGGCCAAAAGGAGGGAGTCTCTCTTCAACGTTCTCTGCCATTTTTACTATTTTCTCTAGTTGAGACAAGATGTCCATGTCTTTGAGCTGCTTGTTATTTGCTTCTATGTCCAACACAAAAAACTAGTGACAAAAAAACAGATTAGAAGAATCATGCATTTCTTAACTGTTATATAATATAATATATAATGTATGACTTGAAAGGCAAATTATGCTACAGGAAAAAAGATCAGTTGCTAATAGGCCTTTATATATGAGGTTATTGTTACTGTGGTGCAATATAGCTTAGGTAGCACCAGTAATAATGGCAAGGGTTAAAAAACGGCTTCATGCCAATGGCTAAAATATGGCTCCTCTGTTGCGATCAATTGAACATGTGACTCAAGGAGGCTCTCAGACAAAGTGGCAGATTAAATCAGCAGTAATTTAGTTAGCTGACTGTGTCTCCATAGGGATGGGCCCTTATGTGCCACAGATTGATAGTTCCCAGAACCAGTTCCAGGTGAGCCCTTCTCCAATGCTCTGTTTCAGCCATTGTCCACCATAGTTTAAAGGTCCAACAGCAATGCTTTAAAATATGTATTGTTTCTGACAGAATTCTTATCATTATGTTTTGTTTTGCCATATATAAATAGGTAGATTTTTCAGATTGGTCAGAAGGAACAGGAACAATGTGCACAGGGGGTGTTCCACAAGGCAATCTATTCCCTTTCACTACTTGAGATTGAGTGTTCAACCTTGCTAAATGGTTACTATTTAACACGGGCAGAAACCTTGTTAATGTGACTTATATGGACCACGAAGAAGAAGTGTTCTTCTGAGAAAGGGTACGCATGCTCAACAAAACCTTCCTTGGATGAATAAAATAAGAGTATAGATCAATGAATAAAAGAAGTCATTCATTTGTCAAAAGATTACTAAGAAAAGGACCAATCAGTGAATCAGATGTCACATACAAAGTAATAAAGTACTCCATCATAACTCTGCTTTAAAAGTCATATTCACTTGGTACACTTGGTATTATTAATTCATACCATTAATTAATATTTCCTTTATATTCAATGGGACTGGATACTTTCTGTAGCTAGAACTGTGATGATCTATGAATAGTTTCCTCAGAGGCCAGAGTCCTGACCTGGTTCTTGAATGCCACAATGATGTGCTCTGGCTCAGAGGAGGCTGCGTTCATCTGGACCGTGTCTCTCTTCAGTCCCGGCAAGCGGCAGGAGGTGAAGATGCGATAGTGCTGCTCCATGCACAGAGGGGTCCCAGCCAGCTGGCCCCGAGCGTAATCCACTGGCAGCGTTCGCCTGATAGCCGTGGAGACATAACGATACACATCATCTGATATCTGAGGAGGACTCTCATCTAGTGGCTTTTTGTAACAATAATTTGTGGGATTTTAAAAACGGTCCTAAAACTCAGTGTCTTTAAACATTTGGGGCTAGGGAGGTGAGATGAAGAAGAGATGGGAATGCAGGTAGCAGTGTGGTAGTTGCGGGTGGAGGGTGGTAGGTAATTCATTACATCTGTATGCAGGTTAAAACTTACGTATCAATGAGAGCCTTATATTCCAGCACTCCTGTGATGAGGTGAGCAGCAAATCTTAAAAGTGAAAAGGACAAATTCACAAAAAAGCTGTATAACTCATTGTTACAGCATTTTAGTCTTTTTGTTTATATATACACTTGAACATGAGTATATAAACAGTGGACTGGTCAGTGGTATACACACACTCTCATCTTCTAATGAAGCGGCAGTAATCACATTGTGGTAAATTGCAGGAATACAGTGGGCAAGCTGTGTGTGTGTGTGTGAGAGAGAGAGAGAGAGCGAGTGAACGTGTTAGTGTGTGCGTGTGTGAGTGTGTGTGTGTGTGTGTGTGTGTGTGTGTGAGTGGGCGGTGTGGGCAGATAGGGAAAACACAGAGCCTGTCAGGTCTTGTGTTGTATGTCATTTGTCCTGGTGTTATTACGTTCAAATCCAGATCAATACAAAGGAGGCGGCCTCAGCGCACCACACCCCTAAATGAGGCCTGTCTAGCAGTCTCTATGGAGAGCTTGGCCCTGTCACTCCCAATCTAATAAGTGGCCCTGTCAGTACATTACCAGCTGCTTGGAGAGCTCTGGAAATATTCACTTAGTGCGCCGCAAGCTGACAAAAGCTAATGGTGAGTTACAGGGTTGGATGAACTGGTGTAATGTCTGGTGGACCACAGCTCATTTAATAATGGGCAGAGATTTAGCCAAGAGATGACGCTGGCCGCCAGTGATTCGCTCTATGTCTGTAATTCTGATCTTAATCTAGGTCCGTGCCTGCTGAAGAGAGCATAAACCTCTCAGCAGCTGCAGAATTTATAGGATGGACAACGCTGTAGTGTGTATTTTGGATTAAATTGGTGGTATCGGTGTCGTATTGTGGTTTGAAAACTTGAATTTGCACATTTTTGTTGAAAGTGCCTTGACTGAGTACACACATTTTTAGCATTAGAGTGGTCGCAGAGAGAATTGAACTCCTAACCCCTGGCAGCATTAAAGGAATGTGATGATGTGTTGTAATTTACTTTTCCCTCATCTGCCTCATCTACTTCTACTTAATTTAGTGATTTCCTACATTTCCCAGAATGCCTCCCCAGAGAACGTACCCACACTTGTTGCATTCAGCGGTTGGTTATACTTGTAGGTGGAGAGAGCAATAAGGATAGTGGAGTGAGAGTTTTTCCAATTGAGAAATGTCATGCCCCTGAGTCAAAACGCAACCTATCTTGTGACTGCATTGCATTCTGGTCTATTGAGGCTACTGTTGGTAGAGAAATTAGAAAGAGAAATCTCTTCCAATGATGGATTTCTCCCTGTATGATTGTTGAACATCGGGACAAAATAGTGAGTCTGGAAAGAAGCCCTTGCTCTTTGATTCTTAGGGACTGTCACCAAAACCTGACCTGATACTAACTGTTTGCAGAAAAAATACACCAAAGAAAAATACACCACCAAACAAAATAGACCCACAAATGCAAGGCAGGTCGTCAATAGGTGTTTTTTTAAAGTGGGTAAATTCAGCTTACACACAATTACATGCATAAGTTACATTACATACATACGTACATGTTACATACATGAATATTGCAAAACCAAATGCAGCACATACCTGAGAGCATCTTTACAATCTCTGAATGGCTGCTTGGGAAAGACCATGGCAGGACTGGAGTTGACCGGTAGGGCCAATCTGTTGTTCAGATACATGTCCTCAAGCCAGTAGTCGTAGCTCTGAGAAACAGAGGCATGGTATTATTGAGATGCTACCACTTCAACTTGGACTCAACTTCTTACTTTAAGAGTTGAGACCTGTGGGCAACGGAGTGAAAAAACATTACAGTGTATCACCGCCATGATGAAAAGGAGTGTGGGCGAGGCTGATGTGAGAGTGGGAGTGTGATAGATTTCACTGAGCTGTATGTACTGAAGTACATGGTAAGAGAAGCAACAAATGACAAGTGGAGGCGCAGATAGAACTCTATCGCCAGTCATTTAACTTGTCATCTCTTCTAAATGGGTTATATATTACAATACAAACATCACCTAGACTATATCATAACGGAAAATAAATGGAGACTGAGGGAATGGGATTAGGATTGTCATACTTGATAGAGCTGATGAAGAGTTTTGTTCCAAAAGGAGCTATCCACTTTTTAAAAAGGTATCATCTACTCATAATGATCAAGAGTACACAATCAAAACTAATAAACATTAGCGAGTAACTTAAGACCGTAACTGGCATATTTAATGATGGTATCTTCTGTATTTTAGAGACAGTGAATGATGAACTTTAAGTAATGTTTCTTAGTGTTTTGTAAATAAACTCTTAAAATAGGTTCCAAAACTGAATTTTTGGTGGTTCTGAATTTGTTCTTCCTTTCTACCTCTTTCTAGTTCATGCACCTTGGATGTAAGCAGTGACAGTTTTGCTTTTCTTGTGGCTCTGAGAGTTTACCCAGTTGCTTGTCTTGTCCCTCCTCTCCAGCAGCTTCTTCTGGAGAAACTCCCCGGTGCCTCCTGGAGCCCCAAACTTCTCCACCATGGCCTTTGTTTTCTTAAACTGCTCTTCCTTCACCAGGTGTTGAACACACTTCAGGTACATGTCTAGGGTTTGCTTCAGTGGTGGCACTGGGACCTTGGGCAAGACCTGATATCAACAGATTGGTATAAGTACTGATGAGGAGTCACAAAAGCATCTCTTCAGCATTTTAATGTATTTCCCTGGTTCATTAGTTAGAGGGCTAAAGGGGTAATGCTTATATTATTAGAACCAGTTTTAATAATTCATTATAATTGCTTCAAGATATGTTTGAGAATAAATTCCACAGCCTTGTGGGACGTAAAAACCCACTTCTTTTTAAGGAAAGAAAATGCAAATTTAATATCTTCCCCGTGTGACGTTTTATAATTTGAATACTATGTACTGGTTGTAACCCAAGCTGTTAATATTGACCAGTATGTTGGAGTTGACTTATTTCAACCCTTTAAACTCTGCACAAAACGTGAGGTGTGCTATGTCAATAGTCAAGTAATTATCACATTTGATATGATGTTAACCCTGAGGGGTTAGATCTAAAGAAATATACATTGAGATACATTGAGAAAACAGAGACATATTTTCATACTTGGCTGTCTCCGGGGCCCTTGGGTGTTGCTTTCCCCAAGATGGGCATCCTTGCATTCCAGTTCAGTCCAGTCCGGGGAAATAATGTGGAAACCCTCTAGACCTGGTTTGAGTTCAGCTTTTCCTGCATAAAACACATTGGGACATTTGAGACAGAAATAAAGGAAATGAAAAATAAAAAATTAGGCCTACAGAGCAATGCAATTATATAGCATTGTATAAAAAACAGAACCACTAGCAGACTGTCATACTTCTTTATCTTGCAGCCAAGTGAAATTTTCTGCATGCCCCTGCCTTCCAATAACACCCAATCACCGATCACTACAAAAATGTCCATCACAACAAGTAATTTAGTCTCATATTAAATTTTAAAATGTTGCTCCTGCGCCTCCTCCTGCTGTTGGGGAGTGGCAGGAAGGGAGTTGAAGGAGTTTGAGACTATAGAAAGCGATATATTTTATATCTGTGTTAAGGTGTCACACTTATGCTCGCTGGGCATTGAGGTGGATTGAGTATATGTACAGATATGTACATGCACATGATATGTACAGAATGAACACCAATGACTAAACAGTATAAACAGGGTACTATATAT
>CABFOQ010021813.1:0-11870 GCA_900660455.1 Gephyroberyx darwinii | reverse complement strand
GGGGGGGCAGGAAAAAAAGTTGCACAAGATAATGGATTTGAGAGGCTGCGGTTATGCCATTTGTAATTTACAATGCCTCCGTAATTAATTAAAGGGGGTTGAACTCGAGATCTCACACTCTCCGGATCCAAGTAGCCATTATCAGACTTCCGTTATAGCCGTGGACGTCCGGTAAGACAGATGACAGTGTCAACCCCGTTGTGCTCCTCATCTCTCTTTTGACTGTGTGTTTATTGTTTGGAGGAGGGAGGGCTTTACCGAATCTGTCAATCAGTCAGCCAGCCGCTCTCGTCTATCTTTCTGTTTTCATTCTGGCAGTGTTACGCGTGATTTGCTTTACGATAACGAGTATTTGTGCGGATGTGTTTTCATGTTAGTGTGTGTGTGTGTGTGTGTGTGTGTGTGTGTCTCAAGACAGCAGACCGTCCTCCCGTTCCTCCTCAGCTCGCAGCAGACGGTCGTCCCTGTCTCACACCATCTCTATGACATCGAAGACCAGCAAAGTGCCAGAGCCCACAGCTCTGCAGGTAACACTCTCTCAAACCAATCAACTTGCTGCTAACTAGTAAATATAATAATTATAAAATTCAGCTATTCCTCATTTTTCTCATTTTTCCCCGGGGTCCCCATGAAAGACCCAAACAAAAGAGAGTAAAATGAAATACAGCAAGCTCAAGATCACATTTGTATTTGTCTTTTGCTTGTTAACAGACGTGACAGTAGCGTGTCGGGTGTATGTAGTAGTGCAGCATGTCTTAAAACAGGACAGGCTCTTTTCTTGCTGGGTCCCCAGATGACAATATTAGTAATGCAGCTTGGGCCCCACGGTGCAGTTTGGGTTTCAGACTGAAAACTGTAAAAGAGCCCCTGCTTTTCATGACAGGTTATTAACCGTGCTCTCTCTACTAATGTTTGCCTATCTCGTTTTGGGAAAATGACACTTGATGACAACATTGAAACATTGACATTGTGTAAACATGCCCTCTCTTCTCGAAACGTCACGGGTGATGACATGATGACAACCAGGGCCCTTTGCAGCTCTACTGCTTTCCTATTGTCATTGTCACCTGGCCCTTTGATGGGCGTATTTGGCCCTGGGTGGATAACTACACAGTGTATTGATCCCATTCTCTTTGTTTGCGCTCTTTTTGGCTTAACCCCGGCTGGTTTTCTTTACAGCAACAGGAAAAAAAAGTAAATAAATAAATAAACAGCCCCGGCGCCATCTCTCAGGTCCAAGCACTGTGTTGAGATTAAGGTAAAAAGAATTTGTGTCCAGAGATTACCTCTGAGGGAAGTTCCCCCTGTATTGGCTTCTATATTGCCAGGGGCTGATAATTGTGGGGTGGCGGGTAGAGGTAGGCTGTGTTTTGGTAGGTGTGTGTGTGTGTGTGTGTGTGCATGTGGTTGCTTTCATCATCTTGTGGGGTCCAAATGGGTTTTCTGGACGCCCTCATGAAAAGGACTAATTATTGTTAAGGTTTGGGCTTTGGCATTGGTTAGAATTAGAGATAGGTTATGGTTAGTGGTTAGCGGTTTGTGTGTGTGTGTGTGTGTGTGTGGTTGTGTGCGGTTGGGTGTCTTGCGGCACTCTGCAGAGCAGTAAATCAGACCCGTGGCCAGAGTAGATGACAGCAGCCTGTATTAGTCTGCTGGCTGACCCTCTCTCTGTGGGGGCATTATTTCTGAGGCCTTTTAAGTAGTGGACAGGTGCCCACGGCAATTTCCCTCATTTAATATCGCCTGGACAAACCACTGAAGTGTTATGGTTTGATCTTTTATGCTCCTCACAGCCCAAGATAAATACTTTGAGGAAATGGCCTTTCCTCCAAAGGAGTGACACGCTCCGTCTTTATGGTACTTTGTTTCTTTGTTTAACTTGGTGATTTATTTTTTCTACTAAAAGGATATATAGCCTATTCCAGACTCGCCCGGCCCTCAATGTCCTCTTACTGTGTGTTCGCATCAACTGTGTTTTCATTTAATGTGTCTCCGATGAGCTGAATGAAAACTTCCTTGTTTTGGCGTTCCTGTTCAATTTCCAATTATGACCTTGTTTCGGTCATGCGGGCAGACAAAGGAACAACAGGGTTTCAAAATGAGAGAAATATTAGGATACATAAATATTGCCAAAGTAGCCTCTTGATATTTTTGAATGACCGCCGGCCTTAGATTGAAAAGGCTATATTTATCAAAGTTAAATGCACTCCAATTTGCCATACAGGGTCCTAGTAGTAGATTTACTTCAGCCTTCGGTTGAACTGTAGTGTAACACTGTTGCCCTCTGCTGGACATGTCTGAGTATAACAAGTGTTTATGTGCTGCTATACTGATGCTCACCATAAAATGATGAATATGCCCCCTGAAGTGAGTGAGGTTAATTATGACGATAACAGTTTAAGTCAATCAAGTGAGTAACCTCATTGCTATGATTGACAGCTTAATTCACTTTTTTTTGTGTGCCAAAATATACGTCCCTTGTTGCAAGACCAATTCACCTCTTAGTAAGACCTGCAAATTATTTACCTTGAATGAATTAAAGCATTTTCAAATAGTTTCCTAAAGCGCTTGGTTTCTTACATGATATTGTTGTATCGGGATAGGAGGAGGGCACAGATGTGTTAAAGGTCCTGAGTACAGGGGTAAGGTGACGGGGGGCAAAATTTGGGTCCAGGTCTGAAAAAGCTTAAGATTATTAGACACACTAATGTCAGTTTGTATGAACATTGATAGCCATCGGTTAAGCAGCCTGTTTTCCACTGTTCCAGGAGTGGAATCACAGTTATATGAAGGGCTGTTTCTTCCTGGAGGATGATGGGAGTATCGGCTCTCTGCAATACCGTCTTCACCTGCCGCAGACAACCAGCGTCTACCTCACCATCCAGCCACTCAGCCTCAGCCACAGACAAGGTACTGGGATGAATCTCAATAGTAATGTGATGCTTTATTGATCGCTGTAGGGAAATTCTCTTTTTGTTTGTCCCCCTCCATAGTGGGGTCAGAGCACCGGCCCAGCTACAGAACAGCACCCCTAGAGGTGGTAGGGATTCAGTGTCTTGCTCAAGGACACATTAGCAGGGTTTGCCAACACCAGCGTTTGGGTTCGTTACTCAAAAAATGTAATATATTCCTCTTTACTCGTTCCTCATTTAAAAAGTAATTATATTACTTTACTTATTATGAAACTGAAATAGTATCACTAGTAGCAATAGTATCCATCACTGGTGGACACAGGTTTTGAAAGAGTGTCTCTCTAACCACTAGGCCAATTTGTCAACCAAGACGTCATCAAGGAAGTCCTGTTTTCACTGTTGCTTCCCTGTTGTTTTGAACATCTCGTAGTACTTGTGCAGGATAGTTGTACACTATTAAACTGCACTCCAGCTGAGGGCTTAAAAGAGCTGATGTAGCTATTCGCCAGACCTAGCAAAGCAAAACGTAATCAGTCAAATGTTAAAATCAGCTCTATAACTAACAGCCCACCATGAGCCTATGATGTGCATTTAGTCTTCATCAACAGAATTTTGCCCAGCATGTCAGAAATGGTTAGAGAAGCTGCAGTCGTGCTTATGTTAGCTTCATTTCTGTACTGTCAGTTAAAGGGGCCACTCATTGTAAGGGGCACACTCTTGACCTTGTGCTGCCCTCGGGTTTTACCCCAGAGGGTGTGGAAACGATAGATGTACGCGTGTCAGATCATAAAGCAACTAAAATGCTGGTGAAATGTGATTGTGAAATCAAAAGTTGAACCATATATATTCTTTTCAGACAAGTCCTCACCCTGGATGACGGTGGACACAGCTGTTTTTGTCACGTCGGCAGGTGAAACCAAAGAGGAGTCGACTTTAGTGTGTTTCACAGAGTCAAGAGACAAAGAGGTTTGTGTGTGGCTGCCCGCATTTGCTTGTATTATCATACTGGTTTGTCTTGTTGTGTTAAATTCTTGTTATCTGCTCTCTGGAGTGCTTCCCTCAGGGGTTTGTAGGTGCAAGGGAGAGCTGAATTGGGAGCAAAAAGCTGCAATATAACACTATCAATTAATTTTTTTCTTCTTCCACCCCTAACTATTACTCCCACTGCTACTGTTTTGTTTCCACAGAAGTGTGTGTGGAAGGGAGAGCTGAGTGCTGGGACATACTACCTCCTGCCCTTCAGCAGCGGCTGCAGGCTGAGGAACAGGAGCAAGAAGAGTCCTTCTATCAAACCAGTTCAGCTGGTCTACAGGACTGACACCGGAGAGCTAGACCTCACCAGCGACTTCAGGTGTGTGTGTTTGTGTGTGTGTGTTTTGTGCCATCGTCAGTATCAGGCCAGACACATATTTAATGTGCTTATTGTTTGAATGCAGTTATAAAAACACATCAGCAATATTTCATATGTGTCCGTAGGCCACGATACATATCTACTATTTAAAGAACATCAGGAAGCAGGCATGGAAAATCATAGCTAGTATGGGTGACATAAGTTGGCTATAGATAGTAAACATACATAATAAAATAATGTTGGTCAGAAATGTTGATGAAACTGCCGGTGGATGGCAGTGTCACAGCAAGTATGTCTCTATAATGTTGTATAATGTTTCTGCCACAGGGAGGCGCTGTCGGACATCTTTGAGGTGATCGACCTGGATGGGAATGGCCTGCTCAGTCTGGAGGAGTACAATTTATTTGAGCTGAGGACCAGTGGAGAGAAGTGTGACAAGGAAGCCTGGGCTGTCTGCAAAGGTAATCATTCTCATTATGGCAACTCTGCATGGGACGGCCAATGATGCATTCAGAGACAGCATAAGTGATTCATTTAGTAACTATCAGGGTCAACTGTATTTCTTTCCTATAACATCAAAGCTAGGTTTATACGTAGGTGATCACCCCAAAAAATAGCGCAATACTTACACCAGATCCTGTGTATTGGTAAATTAAATACATGTCAACCCCCTTTTTTATTGCATACAATAAAGCAAACCCAAAAAACACCTTCAGAACATTACCTCTTCCAGGAATGAATGTTTTGGTTGTTTGTTTCGACTGTCAGTAAATAAAATGTATCTGTTTCTTGGGGGGCACACAACTCCCTTTTACTTGAAGTGATTGTTTGCCTGTTGTTATACGCTGACTTGATCCCTTTTGTGCGTCTGCCACCAGAAAACTTTGATACCAGGAGGAACCAGCTGACGCGGCAGGGCTTCATGGAGCTGAACCTGATGGAGGCCACGGAGAAGGACGGAGACCCCGCAGACCTGTGGGTCACCCTGGAAGCCATGGGCTACAACCGTGCCCTGGAGCTGGTGGAGGTGGGTACACACACACACACACAATGTGATGTTCTACACCAGGAGACATACACACACAAACACATCCGCACCTTGAATAACTTACTGCAGGGGAGGTCAATCATGTGCCATGGAGGGCTGAGAGTATGCAGGTTGTCACTCCAACCAAAGACTACAGCAAGTGATTTCACTGATTAGTACACATTCAACCAGAGAGGAGTGACTAATCAGTGAAATCACCTGCTGTAGTCTTTGGTTGGAATGAAAACCTGCATACTCTCAGCCCTCCATGGCACATGATTGGCCTCCCCTGACTTACTGGAATCTCACTAACTGGTTGGGTTAACTCTTCCACCCCTCCCCACCCCACATGCCCCGTCAGGCTTGTCCGTTCCAGATAGATGTGCACTGTCAGGGCACACAGCCATCCATGCAGCCGCTCAGTGTGGACTCAGGCCCCAGGCTGCTGAACCAGGCCCTCCAGAAGTCCATCGTAGCCAGGGCAGAGGCCAGGCCACTGAGGGGGCAAGACAACGTCCTCCTCTACACCTACCGAGGAGAGCACAGGATCTCCTCCCTCCTAGCCAACAAGGTAGACAACACTGACTGAACCATCACTAACCACCATCTACTAACTTGGTACAGTCTGCACTTACTGGAGACCATTCACACAGTTTGTCATTCATATGCATCCTTCGTATCCATTCTCATAGCAACAGGAGCTCCTCTTTAAGAATGGCCCGGTCACAAAAGGGAACTAGTGAATAGGTGGAGTAGTTTAATTTGCAGGCCAGGACTTTGGCCCAGTTGGCCAAATAACTTTTAGGGTGTTTATATTTAATGTATTTTTCAATAGCCATATAATGCAACAACAATGATCCTAGCAGGTGTTGGCAGGAGGTGAGTGGGACATGGTACATGGAGATTGAGTTCTTCTGAGATTAACACAATGTTGCCAGTTGATTTACACAGGTTTTACATCGATAAGGTGTATAAAATATCTTGTTTAATGAAAAAAATTCAGCTATTGTTGTAGACTTGCAGCTGATTCTTTGCATTTAAGCATAGAAAACAGACCGATGCATGTTACCCTTTGTGTTGCAGACTAACCAGAAAGTGACCGTCCATGTGAACAACGAGCAGAGTAGGAACTGCTGCAGCAGCAGAGGCATGAGTGTGTTCGCTGTGGAGGTGCCAGCCAGGACCAAGATGGTGAGAACGTCTTTCCTGATGCTCTCTCAGAAGGCCCTCTAGGGTGTTCTTGCTAGCATAAATCAGTCACGCTCAAATTGCACACGCCAGAACAGGTTTTTACCCCTCCCCCTTTACCTCACATATAAATTGCTTTTTAAGCACCACACATTCTATCGCTTTGCATTCAAATTCTCAGTTAAGTCATCCATTCAGTAAGTTAGCAGAAAGCAAATAACAGCAAGGCTAAACAAACAACTTTAGCCAGCTGTGAAATTGATCACTGTGGGCGAGGTTAACTCTGGGTTCAGAGAAGAATAGCATAGGCTGTTATTTGGAGCCATTAGTATCAGCATTACTAATGAAAGAAAATGTGAACAAGCAGTAGGCTGATACAGCAGGCCTATGCACACATCATCAAAGGGCAGAGAAATCATCAGCATGAGGATCTCTCAACACACTTCACACCTAAATCTGCCATTGTCTTCCAGCAGCGCCGAAGCAGTCAGTGACAAGTGACACAAACCTAATGCAGCATAATGCCTGCAATTGTTTGTTAGCGTTTAATTTGTTATGGCAAAGTAACGTAATGGAATAAAAAGACAGGAAGTGAACGTAAAGAATGGGGCAATGGAATTATATATGTTGGGAATGTCAATACGAATCTACCTGTGTCCTGTCCACTAGGTGTGCCAGCATGTCCTGCCCATCAACGAGACACAGGACTGGACCTACTGCTGTGTGGAGAGCATACTGCCATGCTAGTAAAACTGTACTCCCAAAGAGGATCGGAGGTTATTCTATGCTACTACAGAATACTAGCGGGACAAAATCTGTTCATAAGCCAACGGTTTGTGGGATCACAGTAGCACGCACATCATACTCTCACTCAAATGTGCCTTTGGACGCATAGCAGTTGCTTTAATTGAACTGTAGGAAACTTCTGTTAGCATATTTTTTAAATGTGTAGATAGCAGTTTTAGTAGAAGGATTAAATTGCCAGGATGAAGACACTTTTTATTCATATTTGTAAATGTATTTTAATGATGTATTTACTGTGAATCATATAATGATTCCATTGTTTTAAAAAAAACAACTTCTTAATGAAACATTTTATCATGTGCCTTGTGTTGTAGAACCAATCACTGTAACTTACATATACATGCCATTTGTTGTAGCAATTAAATTCAATTTGTTCAAAATTAAAGTGCAATGTACCGTATTTACTAATGATGGTGCATTTAATTCTCAGTGGTTTCATAATAGATATTCAGACAGCCCTGTCATTGAAATTTAAAGGGCCCCTATCATAGGAATTGAAATTTGCCTATATTTGTAAAAGGTAAGTGATCAAGGGTATTTAATGAAGACACTTTCAAAATTGGATTTTGTACAGGTACTAAATTGCATTTTTACAGGTAACTTCAGGTTACCTCCATGCATCACTACTGAGTTTGGTCTTGAACAACTGCTTACATCCTTCTAATCAGGCAGGTATGGTGACTCTTGGATGTGTGTGAGACATGATTCTTCAAATTCATTCATGCCCAATTCACTTTTATTTTATTTTTTTAAAACATAAAGCATATTATCGTTACCTTAAGACATCATGCATTGCAAAAGTTATATGGGACCGTTAAAGCAGTGGTTCCAGTCCTCAAGGATCCCTTGTCCTAGAGGTTTTATCAGGCACACCTGAACCAATTAGACGCTTCACGTTTTCATGATACCTTAACTGGTTCAGGTGTGTGAGTAGAGCTGGAGCTAAAACCTCCAGGACAGGGGGTCCTTGAGGACTGGATTGAGAACCAGTGTTAAAGAATATCCACTTCTTGAATTGCCTGAACTGAAAAAGCCTTGACCCCAATCCTGCCGTTAACTGATAGACAGTGGTTCGGTTTACATGCAATCTGATAATATCCTAATAGGACTAACAGACTCTTAATCCAAATAAACTAATCTCATATCAACACTTCAACCAGACTACCATAACCTAACGGGACGCATCAGATTGAAACTACTTTGTGTTTGTAGCCCAGTTGTGGCCTGTATGTAAACATAGTCACCCCTCTCTCCAAAATGTCCATATTGTAGTTGGGGGCTGAGCTCGGTGTATAAGGATATTGGCTTGGCAGTGAAACGCATTCCTCTGCATTGCACTCAGGTCTAAACTTTATTCACCCTTGGCTTTTCCAGCTGAGAGCCGCCTTGACCTCCTATTTATATCGCTCAAGCCATTATTTTGCCCTTTGACTTTCTCTGCTGAAACAGTAGAGGCTGGCTAACTAAATGTCACATGACGTGAGATGTATTTAGTCTCCCGAGCCCCTGTCTGCTCTTCCTTTCTCAACTCAGAGGTTTGGTAACACTCGACTGGTTGGTTGGGAGTTTAGTGTATACGAGTTTAGGAACGGCTGAATCCCAGGGTTGTGGGGCAGTTTGAGTAGCTAGTGAGACTGTCCTTCACTTTTGCAATTTTGAATTCTTTCGTAATCTGTCTTAAATGTGATTTGATTTGTTTGTTGTTCAATAGCGCTGTATAGCTTTGTTATAGCATATTATAAATTCACTTTCAGGATTTTCTTGATCTGAGTCTTTATCTCAAAAGTAGTAACTTAGATAAAGATAGATAGATAGATAGATTTTTTCCTCTCACAGCGACATCATGACAAGTCTCATGTTAAACCTTGTTCTAGTTAAGGTGGTGATCAAACACTGTGATGCAATAGGCAAACAGCAGGGGCCTGAACTGGACTATTTCACAACATTTCTCTGTGTTAGTCTGAATTTTGACCTCTCACTGTAATAGAATAATGTGAGAATTTCAAAATAACTTAACCACCAAAATATTGCTAACGATAACTCCAGATAACAACAGCACGCCTATAACCAATGACACATAATCACAGAGAAAGGGGTGGGATTATTTTTTTCACTTTAACATTTTCCCGGCTGGTGCGGGGATTCGGGCTGTCCAGTCGTTACCCCATTACTCTTTATGCACAGAGAGGACTGCTACACATTGTCAAGCTACCTGGCACATGAATCCCAGGGTCCTGTCTTTCTGATGGTGGGTAACACTTGAACATGGTATCTGTTGTTGACCTTATAATTCCCCAGTGAAACTAACATCAATGCCACATACCACCACAATGTGGAGATTAAGATTAGGTAATCTGAAAGAACCCTACAATGTCAAAACTATGCATATATACCATCATTGTTTGTAATTTGCAAATCTGAGTTTTTAATAAAAGCAAATGATTTAATCAGTGTTACATGCTTTTGTTCTGATCATATTCTTTAAACATCTTATTTGTCATAATTGATTGATAATTGATTGATTGTGTCATAAATGTGATTGTCTATCAGCCTGACCTTGATAGAGTGGTAATAGTGTGATAAATATCCCAAACTCTTTTTCTTTTTTTCTTTTTTTAGCGGGGTACCCCACTCGACAGAGTTTAGAAAATTCCCCTGACTCCCTCAAAATTGAAATACATGGAAGTCTTGTGTTGTCATTGTTCTGATGTTTAGGGAAGGCTTGCCGACCTAACCACTAGGCCACCCTGCTTATTATTGTTACTCAACTTGATTTAGCATACCCAAGAATTGTTAAAATTGAGAGGGACCTACAATTACCTACCCTCCACGTTGAACGTAAACAAAGCACGTCGTACTTGCCCTTTAAACAGTAGGCGTGTCTGAGAGGGGGGAGTTGTCCGCTGTGTCCGGGTGATTCCTCTGGTGTTGCATTCGCTTCCACCGAACCGGACTGCGGATCACACGGGGTGGCTAGCAACTTATTGGGGCAGCAAAATGGTGAAAATAACAGTCGTGAAGACCAAGCCGTACGCGGACCAGAAGCCCGGCACGAGCGGTCTGAGGAAGAGGGTGACGGTGTTTCAACAGAATCAGCACTATGCGGAAAACTTCATTCAGAGCACAATCTCTGTCATCGAGCCTGCCGAGCGCCAGGCGGCCACTCTGGTGGTGGGAGGAGATGGGAGGTTTTTCATGAAAGACGCGATTCAGTTGATCATCCAGATCGCTGCTGCTAACGGGGTCAGTTGGAAAAGGCTTTTATTGTACACCTTTGGTCCTGCCCTGGTTTGTGTGGTTATGAAGCCCCCGTCCCCTCCGGATTAGCATGTCAGCTAGCAAGCTAACACTGGCTGTCAAGGCAACTTTTCAGTCACCACATCGACTTCAGTGACAGCTACATTTTTGCACTATGACATTTGACTGAGTCCGCGTGACTGCTTTTAGAAAACGGTGGCCACACACTATTAAATAAAGAACGCAAACATTGCTCTAAATAGCCTATGTAACAATTACATAACAATGAAATGTTACTCCTCTGCCAAGCAAATATACTTCTTGTATAGTAGCTAAACAACGTGGTTGCTAAGCCACACATGAATACCGGTATGAGTGGTCAGTTAGCGTATTAATTAACTGTTATTCTGACACGTGTGTTTATCAGGTAGTTTACAGCGGTTTCGAACGTCACTCGGCCAATCAGACCTGAGAACCGGAACTATACGTTCTATAATGGGAATTTTAACAATGTTGTGTAACTGCAACTGGAAAATAACGTTAACGTTTTTTTCTTTCATTGTGAAGAGGAACACAATGTCGAAATAGTGATGGCATGTATGTGCTCTGCTTGTCGTCCTTTGTGTGTTTACTTTGCATGACTTTCATTTAGCCTGCACTTGGGAGAAATACGCGACATTTTTCAGGATGAAGATGTTAACGCGATAGGTGTCGGCGGAGGGGTTTTTCCTAGACCGTCTCCGGTGCCAACTTGACCGCGGTGATCTTTTCGGTAAAGTGCACGGAGGTCACTTGCATGTAAAACGGTTACCTTTGGCATTTCACGCGCTGACGCCTTCCCCTTTAAGATTTGAAGCTCGTCCTTTTAGCTCAAACCACTCATCTTAACTGTTGCACCATTCCACAAACGAGTACCAACAGGTTTTCCGCGTCGTGGTTGTTGCAATAGGAAGTAATGTAAAATAGTCTTGTTTCATAATGGTCTGCCGTGTTGATGCCACTGTTACAAACCATCAGGCAAACGGGGGGCGTGAGGGGCTACGTGCAGCCAGTCACGTTGCCCTGCATGTGGTCTGACACTGTAGCAGAGATGGGGACTGCATGGTCAAATACAGGAATCAATGAATGAATAGCGCTTACACGAGTTGTATTTTACTGGGAATTTAGCTCTCTGATGGTCTTATCCAGACTGGCACAGTGTGCAAGCAGGACATAAAGCTGCTGCTGAGATTGGCCTTTTCTGTTATGAGATGGCCACTAACCACTCTGCTAATCTGCCTCTGTCTTGACAATTGCAATACAACGGATGAGAAATGCAGGTTCAAATAATCATGCTCACAGGTGATCACTG
>CABFOQ010021812.1:0-15433 GCA_900660455.1 Gephyroberyx darwinii | reverse complement strand
CCACCCTAGGCTTGACCCAGAAATCCCGTCCTCTCGGCAACAAAGGGATTATGAGCGAAAAAAAAAGAATCTACCTCTATGAATTTACTCATTCAAAGTGTTCGCCTCAGTATTGACGCAAGCCGCTGACATCGCCTCAGCCTGAGAAAGCAAAAAGAATTAATTTGTCATGTTAATATTTTTTTTCATCATCCAAAGCTGCACGTTCTGTATTTGAGCTTTCTAGGTTGAAGAAAAAAAAAAAACATTATGTAGGTTCAATTTCACAAGCTTTGTTTTCTTTATTCGAGGTCCTTCAGTGGGGGACTGGGGTTGAAAGGGGCCACCTGCAATAATAAATTACTCCCCGGTGACTAGAAAACAAACTAAAACAGCACTCTGGGTGATTTTCTCCTGATTTATTAATATTAAGCATATGCCTAAGGTTGTGCATGAAATATTGCCGAAGGTGTTACAAGCTGAAATACACACCCCGGTGAAGGGAAGCCTGTTATATTCAGTAGCACATACCAGATATGACAATTCATTACGTGGACAAATGCTTGGAGAGCAACTTTCACCTCGGAGTGGTATTTCTGGCCAGCTCATCTTAAACAACTTTGATCTCTTCTTTCAGTTTATATCTGGGCGTCGTATCTTTTTTTTTTTTTTCCCCGCGGGTGAGGTGGGAGTGAAGCGACGGTGAGTGAAGGAGACCGAATAGAGGCCTGAACTTGTCTTCGGCCAGACAGATTGAGTGGAGCGTTTTCTCCTGTAGCTGGCTCTACTTCACTTGTTTAAATGTTCCTGTCTTGATGGTGTGATACGGTACATCCCAGGCTAATTCAGACATTCCAGAGAGAAATAAGCCGTGGGATTTTATGCCGTCGAGTTGCGGTAGAATCATGCTTCTTGGCAGAGATCGCCTCATTGTTCCTCCTCAAACCTTTCCAGTCGTTTGGAAATTAGACTACACATTGCTGGCACGTATACTGTGTAATGATTGTTCCCCCGCCCGCGCAGTTCCTATTGGCCTGATGATGAAAGATTGTGTCACATTGTTGTTAGGTGATCTCGATCTCAGGGCGAAGGGCTTTGATTTTGCTTCAGGAGAACATATGGTCAGTTTTTTGTGTTGCTCAATGCCGCGATGTTTGTTGAAGTCTGAACCTGGGTGGTCACACCCGTAGCCACGTTGCACAATGCTTGTTTGCAGTCTCTCTGTTGTTGCCCAAATATTGTTTCTATCCTTTACCATCTCTGAGAGGTCAAACGGACTCAGCGGGGCCGCTTAACGCTCAAGGTTTTCACTGGGCGACCGCGGAGCTAAACAGTGCCGGTTCACTATCATGAGGTTGCTGCGCTGCTGATATTTCCCCTCCAGATGGTCTAATGATCAACTCTGTTCTTACGCTGACTTGTTCATTTTATTACTTTACTGCTATCATGAGACTAGCCTGGATTTACAAAAAAAGTGTATATTTGACAGTAGCCTTGTATTAACTAAATACACTACTCGAGCATAAAGCGTTCTCTGTGGTCCAGCATTCCTTCACCTTATCTAAGCTGGTTTTAAACAAAGTCTGTTGCGTGGATACAGAAGCACTGTTAAGGTGCTCCATCCATCACAGACTGGAACAAGCTGTTGACTGGTGTTTGAAGCATGCGTGTTCATGTCCTTTACATGCTCAGTGTTGAGGGATCTGCAGTGACAGCTCTGAGATATGGCTTGCGGCGCATCCAGGATGGGGATCGGTGTGTCTCAAGAGCAGCCTAGTCAACCTGCTGCTCTCTGAAGGGTCTGAACTGCTTCCATAGTTTCTGATCCGACGGAGGGCACAGCTCCATCTGTTTCCTGCTGCCGAGGACTGCGGCAGATCAGATGAAGACGAATGAACAAATGGAAGGATGTGTCGCCGGTTTACTCCTATGTTATGACAAGCGCGTCTGCTTGAGTGCATAATGGTGGAAATACTGACGTGTTTGTTAAATGAATTTGAGGGTGGTTGTATTTCGAGCGTCATTGTGAATGAATAAACATAAACAAGCGGCGGCTCCTCTGACAACATCTCCGTCTGAAGCTGTTTACCGATTCAACATCACTGTGTTTACTTGCTAGGGCGCCATTGTTTGTTTGGTCAATAAACAAGCCAACTCATAATGTAGGTACGTAAATTGTTGCAACGCTCACATCGGGAGGCCGTTTGCTTCATGGGAGGGTCCCCTCTTCCTCCAGCGAGCCGTCCACCTCCACGCTTTGACCCTTCTGTCCCCCGTCTGTCTTCCTCCAGCACCTGTCAACTCCATTGTTCAGCACTGAAGAAGAGGAAGCCCACGCAGGCATCCTCCTTCAGCCTTTATTCAATGGCCATCGCTCTCCCGCTCTCTCAATGCTGCTAATGCCTTTGTTCCCTGAGCCTTTCTTACCAGGTTTTGGGCTATCAGCAAGGGGGCAACTGTCTTGCCATTGAAGGGGGCGTGGTGCCCCTGCTTGCTGGGTGTGATAATGGACCACACATGGTCGTGCTCCAGTGGCTGTATAAGACCGGGGCCTCCATGCGTGGGCACAGGCTCCGGCTCTGCCTCCTCTCCCTCCCCGGCCCATAAAGCGCTCCCCTCAGCTCTTTGTTTGGTCCATTCACGCAGCCAGCTTGGAGGCCAGAGCTCTGCCTGGCCCTTTGTCTTCATCTCTGGGGGCTGGTCCCTCCGTGTCCACTCCCTCCACTTTGTTCACTCCACCTACAATACGCCACCAACAAGTATTCCAGAAATGCAATGAATGCAAGTCTTTCTGTCAGTATGAATGCGCTTAAGTAAAGAAAGAGGTAAAAGGGGGTATTTGATTTCATGTTGCTCAGGAGGTTTTGCTGACGATTTGGGCAGTTTATTGAGTTGAGTTGATGATGTGGAGAAATTCATTGGTACACGAGAGCAAAAGAAATCCCTACATTTACTTTTTGATAAACTCTAAAGAAGTTTTCGCTTCAAGAATGTTAATTGGCCTTTTTACTGAGTGAAGGAACTTCGTTGACAATTTTCAAAAAAAATTGTCTAAATTAAAAGCAGCACAGTGCAGTGAATTAAAACCTTGTGCATTCTTGCATGGCAGACACCTCAACAATACAGAGCAGACCTCAGACCTGCATTACCGCCAACCACCAGCGGTTGAGTACCCTTCATCGCAGACCACAAGAATCCCAGTGTATGAAAAGAAATGGCTGGTGGCTTTTTGATCAAGCCTAGATTTGTAGTCATTTATCACGCTCAACTGAAAAAAAAAATGGCCGTCAGAAGTCTGGAAATCATAATAAACACTATGCACTTTGCACCAATAAATCCTTATATCCATGTGAAAGGGTTATGATGTTTTTTTCTGCAAGAAGGGGGCTTTTTGATGTGTCACACACATGTTGGAGAGACTTCTTTCTTCTTCCTTTCATGATACTGGAGGCCGTGTTAATTTCTAAAACTTCTGTCGAGCCCTTTAGTGATGGTGCCATCCCCCACTTTGTCAACACGAGGAATATAGGGTAGATATGATGCAAACCTAATGACATCCCCATCCTTGTTTGGCTAGGATTTCTTTGTAACCGTATAAAACTGCAAAAGGGATGTCATCTTATATACCTTGTTAAATCGTTTACCAGTTCACTCTCAGCTTTTCCATATGAACGGCATTGATTTATCGGCGCTGCCATGCTGACCGCACAGAGCTGCAAGAATAAAGTATTGCTTCTAGTGGTTAATGCTGGTCCACTCCAACACTAAGTCTTCTGCACCACATGGGCCCTTGTTCTGCTGCTAATCAGGAATACACTATGGGAAAACATCAAAGGAAAATGGCTACCTCTTGGGGTTCCCTTAACAGAGACCCTTACTTGAAAAGAAAGGTTTTTTTCGCTTACGCATTGTGGTGCCTGTGGCATAGTTTAACAAAGACCAAGTTAAGTCTGGAGGTATCAGTGGGTTGAAAACTACAGAAATTGGGTAGATTTTCCGCAATACCTGCCTGATCCATGTGGAATTGCTGGGACTTCAGACTAACCTTATTTAGCTTCCTTTTTATTACCACTTTTTCCTTCTCTGTAGCATCAGATCTCAGTTATGCCAAACTTTTATAACCCCTCATCAAGAAAATACGAGCTCCAAAACCTTTTTTTTATTGTTTTATTGTAAAGCTACAGAATACGCTACCCTTACTTCCACAGTCTTAGTAGAACTAACAATATTATTTTTGTTTGTTTGTTTGTTTTGCTTGTTCTTTCTCAGTATGGAACTCATTTTAACAGAAACAGATCTTGTCATGCTGCCTCCTGATTATAGGTGTGTGCCTTGGCATTCGGTATTCGATCAACGCCGGGGGCTATTGCTCAATTTCATCACCAGACTAGACTTGGATGTGCTTTCAGAGAAAAATCGAAAACAAGCTGCACTCCCCATGGAGTCACAGGACCCTGATCATTTACGCTGGCCAATTTGGAACAAGAAAACAACCCACTATCTGTTTAACAATCAGGTCTGGCCCTCAGGACAGAGTTGCTATAGTTTCCAGTTGTGTTATTCCTGCTCGGCGGGGGGAGAGAGAGAGCGGGAACACATCGATTACTGCTCATTTTATCCCATCGATTCATCTCGTGGTAATTAAAATCTAACAATATAGCCTCATCAACATGTACATCTGTTTTAATTTGACTTTGGTTAATTGGCCTGCATTGTGTGCAGAATGTGTTATTTTATATTATGTGCAATAACCATGCTCAAAGCTATGACCCAGTAATTGCCTGTGTTGAAGACATTTTAGAAAATCCAATAGTGCTGACTGTTGCAGTGCGTTCAGTTTGAGATTCGATTTAGCCTGACAATGGGAACTGAGGAAAATTGCCTATGAATGTTATTGACTCACCCTCGGCCATTTCAGATGTATATGAGAGTAAACTGGTTCACTATGACGCCTGCAGTGAGAGTTTCTGGTGCATTTGGCTGAAAAGCACTGCATGCTATAAAACCCAATTTGACCTGAACTCTGTGTGACCAAAATAGGAGGGCACTTAAACCCATTTTAACACAACTCAAATCAACTTCTGTCTAACCAGCGTGTTGTTTATCCGGGTTCATTTATGTATTTGAGAAATCGTGCGCATTACAAATGGAAAACTAAACGAGGAAACCAAAAGTCAGTAAAAGCGCAAGCGCCCACTACGTGTGGTTTTTTAAGTGATTTGGTGGCTGTAAAATCTCAAATGCGTAAATGAGCTCCTTCACTGAAATGCAAATTGACACCATGTGGAAGACAAAGCATTTAAAAACACGTAAGAGGCTATTTGGGTTCCTCTCGGACATGTTTATGGGATTACGAGGCTCTGCAGTCTCACGCGACGGTAGGCATCGGGCGACGCTGGAGATATTTAGGTTCCTCTGCATTAATAAGGGGCTTCGGGCCACGGAGATGGATCCGATAAGATGTTTTGCTTTCCTCCTTTTTTGTCTTTCACTGGGTTTTATGTTCATCTGTTTCCATCTCTGCTTAGAATTTAAGACTTAATCTGATTGCATATTTCAACATTGTTTACCAAGCGGTGGCCTACAGTATAGTTGATCTCTCATCTCCTTTCGTAACATATTAGCTTCAGCCTCCTGGAGCTTAGTCTGTCATATCCCATTTAAGTTCAAATAAATACCTGATTTCCATTGCACCTTAACCTGATTTCCTCCCTCGGGGAAGCTCACATTGCCCCTGACTATCTGAGAACAAACATGAGTTAATAGGCGGCACTATCAGATGGGTAGGTTAGCCTAGTCGGTCATGTGCTGACCACTGAAGGAATACCAAACCCTAACCAAAGCCCCGGTCCTCCATCGTGGCACTGACGGGCCTCCACGTACTCATATGGTTGTCAATGGGGGTTCTGGATCTCTCCGTCTGTAGGCTACATGTGCCTTCAATTAAGGCCTGGAATTGGAGCTCTAATGGGAAAGTCATAAGGAGTAAGGTTGGGTGGAAAGCATATGTGAACACTGGCTTGTTGTGATAGTATCTAGTGAGATCACATAGAGCTGCATCCTTGAGTGCCATTCATTAACGTAATGATTCTGTGTGTGTGTGTGTGTGTGTGTGTGTGTGTGTGTGTGTGTGTGTGTGTGTGTGTGTGTGTGTGTGTTTGTGTGTGTGTGTGTGTGTGTGTTTGTGTGTGTGTGCGGGGTACCGATCCTCCACATATGCTATCATGCTGTGTTCTACTTGTTGCCTCGCGGAGGGCAGGGAGAAGGTGGAGACCGTCTACTTTGAAAGTTCATGGTTTTATTACAAGAGCTAATGACAGTGTAATTTGAGCAATGTGAAATTGATTGCTGTCTCTCTCCCGGTCTCCATCTGGTTGCTTTCTCTTGCGCCGTCATGGCTTTTAGCTGATTGATTCTCTGTCATCGGTGTTCGCGTGTTGATCGATTGGAAATAGCTGCTAATCACAATCCCATACAGGAAGATCACTAGGAAGATGAGCGCACCTGGGTTAGCAGCTCTTACACTGAGGTGGCATCTATGTATTTATACAGTGGAGCCTCGGCCATAAGAAAAAATAGGACAAGACGCAGCTGTTTTGAATGCCACAGACATAAGACAGTGCCTAAAGGGGTCACAGCACTAAAGATGTCTTCTCCTTTCTGCTCCGCTGGCATTCTCATAGGCTCTTCCTGCACTTAAACCCCCCATGCAATAAACATCAGTGAGCAGAGGCCTCTCCGGTGACGTGCCATGATCCAGGCTCATCCTGCAGGGCTGTTGTCCCCCCATGTTATGGGTTAAGGGGAAAAAAAAAAGCATGGCAAGATGCTGGACCGGCGAACCCTCATGTGTTGCTGGCCCGCCTGGGAGTCTGCCTGAGTTCTGACCTGCACAGGATTTTTCCATCCCACTCCCATCCATCTGGCGTGGGTCTCCCCATCCCTGAACCCTCCACCAGGTCAACAACCTTTCAGGCCAAAGCAAAGTGATAAAACAGCCTGTGGTGGGCCAGGCAGGATGGGCCTTGCACGCAACACATGCACAAGCCCCGGAAGAAGAGACAACACAGATAGCCCCCCCTCTTTTTTTATCTCCCTGTCCACGGGAGAGAGGAGCTCTCTAAACACGAGAGGAGGAACAAATCAAACAAATTTATTACTGAATGGCCGAGAAGGTCAGAGCGTGACAAAAGCCCTCCTGTTGTGAGGAGGAGTGCTGTAGAGTGGGCCCCCCAAACAGAGCCTGGTTGTCTACTGCAGCATTAGACATGGGTCAGGCTGAGGGGAAGCATGGAGGCAGAACTAGCTTAGTTAATAGAGGAACAGTGACCTTGTTCTTGATCTTTGATGGGGCATGAGGTTCATTTAATTTGGTGAAATTTTCCACTTAAAAGATAAACTGTCTCCTAAAACTTCTATCTTTTTTTAATTGAGTGAACTTTATAAGCATGCTGAAGCTGAAATTCAAACAAAACAAGCACATATTGTAATATTTACAATGTTATATACATCATTGTAATATCAAATACAAGTTATAGTTTATATGTATGTTAAAAACATTATTACTGTGCAGCACAGACTTTTTTTTTTTTTTTGGTCAGACAGGTGCTTGTGTGTCCAGGGGCTTTCATTTGAATTACACCCTCATGGGAACCGTCTGAGCCCCAGCAGTGGAATGTTTTTACCTCTGACTGCCTGCTACACTTTTCCAATGAGGCTAAGTCAGTTGAAGATGGAGGAAGTGAGCGATACAAAGTGAGACTTTCTGTGTGGAGACAGAGAGAAAGAGAGTGACAAAGAGAAAAGAGTCAGTGCCTGAGAGAGAGAGACAGAGAGAGAGAGAGAGAGAGAGAGAGACCTACATAATACAAGGGTGACCCAGCAGCTCTTTGCTGTCTTGCCACAGCCAGCACATGTTGACAGATTTATTGGATGCAATAATCACAATGTATATCACCCAGCTCCGCTCTGCACAGGCAGCTCCTGTAATTGGCTCTCACACCTGGAGTTGAGTAAAACCATCACTTAAACTTAACTTAAAACTTGGGAAAGTGAGTCTGCCATTTAAAAGATTTGTTTAGAGTATAGAAACTTCGGGTGATGACTGGGGATGTTTTTGCCTCCTGAATTTTTGCATTGACAGTGAATATGCATTTCACCATCATGAAATGTGATATTTCCATTTGTACTTTAACTCATTCATGGAACATTCAATTCTATGGTTCCCATTCTAGGAAATGTTGCTCGAGTGTTGAAAACTGTCTTCGTTAGTTTGTCAAAAAGTTATATAGTGCAGACAGCAAGAGGGAAGACATCCAGACAGCTTCATCAATCAGGGCAGCGGTCATACGGCCTCTAATGTACTTCAAATGATGCAACAGAACAGACACATGCACCCCGGCAGCATTACACCATGGAGTTTACTGGGTTGTAATGGTGGGATGTCAGGATGCCTCTCCTGTCTGTCTGGTTGGCTGGATAGAAATGTGGCTGTCTGGTTGGTTGGCTATCTGACTGGCTGGTTAGCCGGTGATCAGCATTCATGTCATGCCCTGTTGTGCCCATCCCCTACAACACAAAGGGCTGATCAGCGATGCTAGGCAGCGGGCAAGGGTATTCACTGAGCTAAAACACACTGCGGTGCTGGACTAGCCTCCCCTGCTCCAGACTCAGTGTCTCAGTGTCCCAGTGTTTGCTTGTCTACTGTGGCATGAAATGGAGCGAGTCCGTATGATTGTGCCAGCGGAGCATTGCAAATAAGCCTCTCTCAGGGGGTAGACCCATTCCACTCAGAGTGCTACTGGATGAATTAGCCCCAATGTAAACTGTTGCTCTGTGGAAAAGAATAACACTTCGATGCCTCTTGAAGTTCTTCTTCAGCTCTTTATTTTATTTTGTACCGCCACCATGGTATGCTGGACATGTCATCATGGTGTCTTTGGAGCACCTTGCTGCACACATTCACATATTACTGAAGAATGACTGATTTTCTTGAAACTACTATCCCTATTAATACCAACCATGTGTTATGTGAAGAAATATATGTTGACGTAGAAATATTATCTAATTTAGCATAACTGGTAATGGTTGTATCATGGTTATTATGGCGGGACATCAGGCAACAAGTGCCTCTTGTTGTGTAAGGACTTGGATGTTTGAGTGCAACAGAGAGCCACGAAGCTGAACCATTAAAAGGCAAAAAATAATATTATGGGGAATGTTATAAAATAGCATTCCTTTAAAGTAAAGGGCAGATTTTCCCTCAATCCACCCCTAATTCCCCATGTCCCTGACCTTTATCCCAGTTATCCATCACCAGTATCTCATCCATCCTGACTCTCTGGCTTTCCATTAATTACTATGATGGAGGGGAGGGGGGGGCATCACGTGTCCACAGCCAGGGTTAATAGCCTAACAGGAAATCTACAAAGGACAAACAAATGATGGGCTGGCTTCAGATCGAATCTAAGGCATTTTTCTTCCTCTGGCTGATTAGATTCTAGCCACATTGGGCTTGGCTAAATTAAATTATTGGATAGTTTTGGGAAAAACAAAGATACACATTTCTCTCTCAGTACACCTGTGGTATTTTTTGTTTTTGTCACCACCGTGGTTATTTTCAGGGTAATGGCATTACGCTCCTCTCAGTAATTTATCAATCAAATAGAGTATTATTACTCTATTTACTTACTATTTTTTTTCTTTCTTCTGCTTAAATAACAACAGATGCCATCAAAGTATGGATTCTGCCCTTGGCTCCCTGGGGCTGTTTTCTTTTATCAAAGGCTTTTATTATAAGCTTGCTAATCACATATGTGAAATGGAAGAAAGCAACCATTCATTCTCAACAATAGGGATTTTACAGGGACCGCGGTAGTGGTGTGTTAGCTACAATGAGCTAAACCACAATGACTTCTCTGTTTGTCCTCGCTAGCCCGGCTGATTTACTGGTCATCTGCGTGACTTGACCCCTCCTCCTACTCTTGCTGTACCGCCTTCCCCCTCTTCTTGAACTCTGAATATCAAAACATTTGGAGACGATTTCATTGTGAAGTTAATCACAGTCCAGCCAGAAGTTAAAGAAACGGGAGAGTTCCTAAAGCTCTCAGGTGTTGTTGGTTTACTGTCCTGGGCAAGAGTTCAGATGAAAAACAAAATTTCATTTCAACTGTACTTCCAATGGGAAGCTGGTGCTTTTTTTTTTTTTTTAAGGACATGATTACATTGTCTAATGTTTGGCATATTCCCATTCAGGCGTTGGCGTGTCCCATTAATATTCCATTTACTCTACGAAGCGATTTGTAACAATGCCCCAAAATAGTAGGGTTTTTTTTTCCTCTTGGCAAATTACGTGCCCCCCTTTGAGCATTTCATCTCCATCACTTTCTGCATTAATAATTGATGTATTCAAATCAGCTTTTTTGAGAGTTGGATTGCTTTTCTAATTCGGCAGAATACATTAGTCACAGTAGCCAGAGGCCCTGGATCAGACATTGTCTATCCTTCATTTCATTAAAGACATGACAGGATCTCTGCTTCAGCACAGTAAGACTAATACATTGTGTTCTTTTTTTTTCAATAATGATTAATTATGCTACTTATAAAGACTGAAGAATTTTACATTAATTTTCTCATTTATTTGCTGACTTGTAGATTTCTGTGAAGAAAATTAATTGAAATTATAATATTACCAAAAGAAAATGTGACAAATGGTTTTCTTGAGAAAAATGTTTTATTAGGTACCATGAGTGCCATGGAGGTATGCTATGACTGACTTGCTAGCATGCCCATGGGAAGAAATATTAGACAAAAGAGCTTGCCGGAAACACTGAGTGGGCTACCCCAAGGTCTCTGTGGGCATTCTAAAAATATGGCTGTGCTTCTTTCAGATATTGAAGCCGGGCGATGACACAAACTTGGCAGACCCCTGATCACTTTTCCCCAACTCCCACCAATTGATTCTCTTTTCACATGCTGTCATAAATAGAAACCGATGTGTCTTGTTCTAAAAAGGGCTGACTGTCTCTACAAAGTGTTTTATTAGCCAAATTCTGCCTATGGTCCGATTTTGGTTTTTTTTACATTTTCAGGTCAAAAGATGGTAGCACATTTATTACGGATCGGCCATGAAGCGACTGCATTATTCATGGGGGACAACATGTTTACTGTTGCCTTGTTTCGAATGACCTTTGGTTTCCTCCAACATTTTCAACCACACAAAACACATGCCATTTGGAAGAAATACATAAATGCTTCGCTCCTCTATGATTTTTTTGGAGGACGGAAGCATAACATATGAATTTTATAGTAAAACATTGCATTTTTCTCCATTTTTGTCCAATTCCTCTAGGCTTTGGAGAGTATTTTCATCCTATTTCTGGCCACACAACTCTCTTTGATTCATAGCTTCATCTCAAATTCATAGATGAGCTGTAAAGGGAAAATCCTGCTTATATGTCATTGGTTTTCAATCTTCTGTCTAATATCCAGGCTCATCTCCTGTGTCTGACCGCTGTTTGGTCTCTGCCCCTGGTGATTGTTGAGAAAAAATGGAAAAGCCAATCAATCTTCAATTTCAGATGGCCTCTAATGTGGGCTCCTATAGTCATTGGACAGGGCTTTTTTTCCAACCCTGCTGATGCATTCACATAATAAGTGAAGCTGGGTTCAGAGACACATGCTAGCTGTCATGTGAACATTTCTCAAGGGAAGAATAGCTAAGGAGATACCAGAAGCATTTTCATGGAGTTGCTTTTTACTAAAGGGGGTTTGGAGTAGGCCCACATAGGAAATTGATTTTACTCTGGGTTTATAATTACATGGTCTTGCAGACGAGTTCAACAAAAGCAATTATCTTGAGCTAGAAGCCCATTTATGCAGAATTGCTGAATTACATAACAAAATACTGAAAACAAGGCTGTTGTCTCCATTTTGGCCTGTATGTCCTTATTATGTTAAAGCACTGTGTATGCTCCTGACCACAAGTAGAAAAACAAATGATTTGATCATGAACGAAGAATAACTCACACATTTGACGGCTTTTAGACAGGCTGAGAACAACCGCTGAACTGTGGCAGAACTATTTTTTCAGTGTCTTGTCTCTCCTTTCTGAAGTGGTGTTGGAGAGAAACTGATCCTCCATGTGAGGGTTTGGAAGCCGTGAGCGGAGTTAGTCATGCCTTTGATATGAACACCAGACACGGTGCTGGCTTTGTTTTCTCTCTCCAGCAGGATCACACGCCTTTGTTTTGGTGAAGTCATGTAACACTCGTCTAAAAATATTGAGGTTTGGAAATGTTATTAACACCACTGTACTTTGTTCGCCACACTAACCCCCTATTAGACCTGGTGTTGTGCATTAAGGCGTGTTTAGCGGCTATGATGCATACATGCAGACTTGGAAGGGTTTCATAATAACCTCATCTTTCTTTATTCAATTAGGTGTACACAATTGCCACATTGGAAATTAAATACAAATTTAAGGATGGTGAACTTTCTTACTTTCTGACTGCACACCTTGTTTCAGTCCACTTCATGATAAGGAAACAGACTGTGACAGATTGAGCCACATGGTATTTTTGTGCTGAAGATTGAGATCCGGACTAGGCTTGGGTGGGATTGAGGGCTGGGAGGAAGGAGGAGATGAGAGAGGAACAGTGATGGGAGGTAGTACAGTTTGTGGGGCTTTTCTTGTTAGTGGCCACATGATCCCGTCGGTCCTCTGGGAGTCGGCATTCAGGCGTGCGGTCGGGGGAGGAATGTGCTCCCGGCTGGAAAAGGTTTGCAGTGCACAGAGAGGTCCTCTTTGCCGCCAGCTCCGCAGAAAGATGGGGCCTGGCCAGCCACAGAAACTCAATCTTCCACTCCAGCTGGCCTCTTAGGCAGTAGTGCAGCAAGACCTGCCTGGCTTGCAATGGATTAATGAATTGCCATAGAGTGGGAAGACTGGCCATGATTAGTTGGACTATCATGCAAATGTGTTAATTCTGCTGTGGGTGGATCCCATTCATCCACGCTGAGTAGTTGTGGCTGAGCGGGTTAGGAGGTTACTCCCCCCTCTTTCTTTCTCCACATTCCTCGATTCTTTCTCTCCATGAGTGCTTGTCAACCGCAGTACTTTAGGTGCTTGCAGTGCCTGTATGACATATAAGAAGGAGACAATCTGAGAGGTGAACCTCATGCACAGTGACTCAGGAAGCCACGGCTGTAAACGGTATGGGGTTTTGACTGACTGGCATGGGCTTTTGTCTGTGTTTCGCTGCCAGAGAAATCTGGTGTGGTTTTGAGGCAATATATACTGTATCTGCCCTCACTGGCTCCACCGCAATGTGCAATGGAAAAAGAGCGCACTTGTCTCCAAAATGGCTTAGAGATGTAATTGAACCATAATGCCTCTTATGTGAGCATCTTGCGGCGGGATGAAGATCTCACTTGACAAATGGGCCAGAGAAAATAAACTGGCATATCTGAGTCATGAAGTGGAGAGTTGGGCTACCGACTCTAAGCCCGCTGGTGGAAGGCTGGAGCCTCCGTCAGTCTGACTAGAGGAGCTAGAGAAACCCAATCATCTGCTCACTGACATCTAAGGCATTTCTATTCTATCCCGGCTGATTATTTCTGCGCCCCTTCCAACGTCCTGAGGCCAGGTAGTATTCATTTCTCCTATATCCATAGTAAGAAGGGCTAGTTCTACTCACCCCTGTCAGGGCCGGTGTTTTTTGTCATTTGTTGAGTATTGAAGGGCGACAGTTGTTCAGCGGGCCACTGCAAAGTAATGTGCGACATTAAAGGGCCTCACAACAGCTAAGGTAGTAGGGAAAATGGAATCATTATCCTTGAGTCATCTCTCTTTTGGTTTATTCACTTTGGACCATTTGTTTTAACATTTTATTTGAGAGTTGAAAAGTTGATTGTGTGCTGTTTAAGGCTGTTTGCTTTTCTTAGTTTTCTCTATCCATCTCTCACTTTCCTTTGAACTAATTGTGTGTCCTAATTGTGACTGCCATGAAGACTGATTACAACCTGGAGCTCTTGGCTTGTTATCACGTGTCATGTCCCATCCATCACGCTTTTTAACACCCCCGTCCTGCTGTTGCCAAGCACCTCCTCTCTAAGGAGACGCATTCTGTTGCCCTCATCACCGCCTCCCGTCCTCCACAGAAACAAGAGGAGGTGAGGCCTGTCACACTTCCCTGGACCCCTGCTGTCCGTCCCCCTGGCCACTGACACACACAGCTTGTGGCTGATGTAGCGGCACCAGAGTGTAGGTCATGCAGGCTCATCCCCAACAGAGGGGAAGTCATATAGGTCTGGTACCCAGTGCCCTTGTCTGCCCTGTTGGGATGGAAGTACATGCCCGTGATGGCACAGTTTCCATCTGGTCCTGGGGCTTTGAGTAGAAATGCCCTTATAAAGGTCTCACTGGCCTACAATTCAGCAGTCGCTACTGCTGTGTAATCCCCTCGACAAACAACTTTATTCTCCCTCGATCCTCCTCCCTTCCTGCCTCCCTCTGTCTCTTGATACAGTCTGTCGCGTCTTGTTCTGAAATGCCCCAACTCCAAGCGGCAGGCCAACATTCAGCTGCTGTGTTGACTGTCAGAGCCGCTTTCTCCCCACGCAGCATTTTGCCAACATGGCGTTCCCCTGCTGTGCGTCTGTATTTGTTTGTGGTTAAGGGTGTGGTGCTCTTGCTTAATTCCCAACTCCAGAGCTGTAAGAGCCGTGGCTGCGGTGGCAAAACTGCCCAGAGCTCGAAGCTCACCCTCTGATTTTCTGTTGGTGAATGCCACATGACCACACTCTCAGGGGAAGCTGCAAGCAAATCCAAGTTTCATTTCTTAGCAACCTATATTTTCTGCTTAGTCCGCATTGGTAAAGAATAGCTGTGAGTCCTCCTCGGAGTCCTCCTTAGAGAGTTGCCCGTAGAAATATACTATAAACACTGTTTTCAGACGTAGCACTTATATTGGAGGTGGCAGGCCAGTAAAGTGGTATGGCTGTGAAATGGTGTAACATTAATTGAATTGACTAAAATGTCAGCATTGAGCATTGTACCACATATTCATCTGAGCAGACTGTCTATATGCATCACGTTCTCTGTACCCGTATGTCCTTTTCTAACCCTGTTTTGTTCTCGTTACAGCCGTGCAATCAAGACCAACCAGGACCTGCTTCCAGAGACCCCCTGGACCAACATCTTCTATGATGACTTCTGGGGCACGCTGCTCATGCACAGTGGCAGCCATAAGTCTTACCGGCCCCTCTGCACTCTCTCCTTCCGCCTCAACCATGCCCTGGGTGGGCTGGAGCCCTGGGGTTACCACCTGGTCAATGTGGCCTTCCATGGTGCTGTGACAGGCCTATTTACCTCCCTGGCTCGCCTGCTGCTGGGAGGGGGGCTGTGGAGCCTCCTGGCAGGCCTACTCTTCGCCTCTCATCCCATCCATACTGA
>CABFOQ010021811.1:0-18117 GCA_900660455.1 Gephyroberyx darwinii | reverse complement strand
TTTAAAAAAATATATATTTAAAATAAAATTATATTTAAAATTTAATTTAAATTAAAAATAAAATTTATTTTATTTTACATCTTCATTTTAGGGTTACAGTGAAGGTCATAGAGTAAGCCTATGTCGTACTGTCAGTCATCAATGCTATTATATCTTAGTGACAAACGGGGAGCCAGTCTGTAGCGAATATGAACACATTAAAAGTCTTTATGGTTAAATATCTGCATGCATTTTGTGAACATTACGATTACAGAATGCAACAGCCATTTTCTCCTTCAGTTCATTGTGGGGGTGATGGAATTGTAAAATGGGATAGTGGGGTGGGTGGGATGGTTGCTCGTTTAGGGGGTATTATTTTATCACCCGTCTCCGAATTAGCTTGAGATGATATACATTCTCCAATGTCGCCCTGCTAATTGTTATCCTGAAGACATCCCTGCTATATCAATGAGTTTCAGTTAAAGGATCTCTTTGTTGTGAACGTGCGCTTCGTTCTGTGGGCCTAATAAGCAGAAAAGAGGAGAACAAGAATTTCTTAGTCATGATGCAGATTAGATTTATCCTACAAAAATTATGCTGCAAAGACAATTTCAGGTTATATTGAATCATTGGACAATTTTTTTTTTTTTAGCGTTGTCTATTATTGTCACTGACATTGCTCGTGTGTCCGCTGCAGTTTGAGGTACAAAATAATTTTAAGAATATATAAAAATTGCAGTATTTTTGGTTTATTAAAACAAAATGCGGGTCATTTTTTGTCAATTATGTAATTCCATGTTTATTGATTTTATTCTTTATTTTGTATAGGTGCCACAACTACAATATGGCCGTCAGTATTCGAAGCCTCTCATATTACTGAAAACACAACCATCCTCCTGCCTCCCTCTCAGACAGGCCTCCGTTGTCACGGCAACATGCTATGGCGCAGCACTTATTGGGATTCAGCTGGATGGCGAGCGACTGCATTAGCCGTCCGGGTATTCGGTCCCCTCTCTCTCCCACAAACAGCCTGCCCTTTCTGAGAACCTGCAACACAGAGCAGTCTCCAGTGCAATGGAGGTTTGCCTTTGTCTCCGCTTGGATATATATGTGCGTGTTGGTGTGTGTGTGCGTGCGTATGTCTTTGTCTGCAGCAGAAATGCAACCCAAAGGACTTTCTCATCTGCTAATAGCAAGCGATATGCCGCAGCCTTGATGCTGATTTCTCGGGGTTTGTGCCGTTTACTGAAGCATTTTCATCTTGATGTTGGTCTTGTAGGTTGCTATTTTACTTGACCATTTTCAGTTTCTCCAATTTGTCTCCATTGATGTGGTTTATTGCTACCACTCACTGAGCGGAAATTTTGAATTTGTTATAAACGGATATGTTTTTGCCACACCCAAGCTTACTTTACCTTGATAGCTTATGTGAAATTATTTTTTTTCTTCACAACCTGTAACATAAAATCCCCTTGTACCAAACCACAAACCAAGATCAGGCACTATAGTATACAGAGCCAAAGACAGAGCGAAAATGTCAAAGCAAAAGCCATATTAACGCACCCCTGCAAAGTGTACTTCCGTACAAATCAGGTTGTGAATTGGGGTAAACATGCAAAACATACCTTAGTAAATCAGAGAAAATGACGCAGGACGAACAGGAAACAGTGTCATGCAGTATCCCTCTTCTACAGCTCTAGATACACACTACTATACATGAAAAACAGTTTCGCGAGAGCAAAGCGAAAGTAGTTGTTTTTTTGTTTTTTTTGTTTTTTTTTGATGATGGTCGCCGAACAGTGGTGCTGTCAAAAGCAGAGCTTTTTCTGACGTCTTTCTTCCTCTCCCTCCCTTTCTCTGTGCAGATGACTCCAGCTCCAACGTCCTTCGCCTCTAACCATGCAACCCAGGTCCTGGGCTAGTTCTGCCCTGCCCTCCTCTGACTAGTGTTCCCTATGTCCCTCTTCTCAGTCCTAGAACGGTTATAGGAAGAACCCCAGTTTATACAGCATGTAGATGAACTGGAGTATGGCTCTGCCTCTGTGCTACCCGGGCAACTGAAGCATTCTGCAGCCGCCAAGCAGGAAACGGCAACTTTTATTAAGCATGGCAGAGGGCTGTAGAGAGAGCGGAGAGCTGCTGGGTGCTACATCACACACCAGCTCTGTGCTCGATCGAACAGCAAGAGAAAGCGCTCAGCTGCATGGCTGGTAGTAGCGTACAGCGAGGAGTCTTCTATTGAAGTACAACTACTGCTGTATTAGATCTCCCCAGCTCGGCACCAGCTTGTTCCGGACACATCTCCATATTGACCAAAAAGGGAAATCTCTTATGTGGAACGAAAATCTCTAGCCAACAGAGAAACAACATCCACCTTCAATGCATCATGCTACTTCTAGTCTCTAGTCTCATCTAGTCTCTTTGTCTGTGCAGCAATATATAACACTGAAGCCTTTCCCTTGTGCTTACGCATTCACTGTGGTTAGGTAATGCAGAACTCAAGAGAAGATCATAGTTATTTCTGTCATATTGTATATCACATCAATCAAAGGAGAGAGATCAAAAAGAGCATAGATGTTTTTTTTCTCTCGTAATTGCAGCATGCATGCAAGGCAAATGCAAGGTGCAGGGGAAAAGAAACAGTCCTGCTACCAGCAGGGACTGTGGGTTTACCTATATAAGGGCTGCTGATTGATGCAAAAGCAGCAGATGCGTCAGCACTGCAGACGAGGGGGAGGGGAGGAGGCTGAACCAGACATGGCACTGCAAGCCTCTCCCTAGCCTCCCAGGGAGCAAGCAGCTCTTTTATTTACATGACTGAGTATGGAGTCAAATGCATTTGTATGTCATCCTCTCATCCCCACATCCTGACTTAGACACACTTTAAACCAATGTTAAATCAATTGAATTTAAGTACTCTTGTCTTCAACTGATACAGTAGCAGGTGCTCACAATAATTACGCACACAACTACTCGTTGACCTAAAGAAAGAAGTGTGCTATTCAGTGTCAGTGTGTGCTCTCCTCTCTCTGAGGTACACTTGAGAAATCTTAATCTTAGCTGCAGCGTGCCCCTCTTCTTTTTTTCTGTGTTCATTACCTGTCACATGGTATTGTTTGTGATCACACCATTAACCAGAAGCTCAGTCAGCTGCTATTTTTGGTGCTAGCAGCAGGGCCTGGCTCCTTGTTACCTGAGCACTCTGAAGAGCCCTGCATTAGCCTGGGGAGCAGACAGTGCACCGGCAGTTCAGCCCGCACAATTCTATAAACTGCTGCAGTGGGCCACGTTACTGTGGCAACCAACAAAAAAAAACATGGTGACACGGCAAAGGTTCCTGACCTTGTACATAGTTTTGTATGGCATGACGCGCAACATTCCACTGACCACGCATTAGGGCTCCATCATTTCAAACCTTTCCACACCTCCACACAGCCCTTTTTGTCTTCTCTAGGGCTTTGAAAACAGCAAATTAAACGTCCACATACAATATAATACTAGTTTGGATGGCTCTTGTTTATACTAAAATTGGTGAATGTGGCATTTCATCTACATATTAAAACCATAACTAAGCATATTTGTTTGATTTTGACATGGTTGGAAATCATGCATAGAGAAAGTGTTCCTTTTACAATTACAAAATGTACCAAAAAAATTACAATTTACAAAAACTAATTTAAAATGAATAATGCAAATAGATTATATAATATTGAGATGTTTTTTTCCCAGCATTAGCATTACATGCAGGTGCTTGAATAATACTTTGAAATACAGAATTAGTATACCACTGTTAACTGTGCATTTGTTATTTTGTTTTGTGGATCTAATCAAGCATTTTGTAAGCACCACCTTTGACACATTTGATATTACAGCCAGGATGTTTCCCCAAAGCACAGGACAAAGCACGCAGGCCTCTGTGCCTCAGCTGCTCAGTAAGCCCAGCTCCAGCCTGTAGGGACACTGATCAGAAGGGAGGCAAAGACCACAGCGCAAGGCTGAGTAGGCCTCATCCTCGTTCTCAAAACATCCATACACTCACAGTATACAAAGACACTCATCCCCAGTAGCACTTGTGTTGCTGGCGCAACTAGCACTCATACTCTTAGTAGCCTACCAAAATGTTTCTTGCAGAAGGTCTTGCTGGGCCTGTCTCTGCTGCTGAGGAAGTGAGCGGTCTCTCTGGTGTTTGTGTAGGAGGAGGGAAGGAGAGTGACTACCCAGCTCCTCTGCTCCCTTTGGCCTAGTTTAGGGCTTTACCATCTTTCCTCTTCGCTGTTGTCTGGTGTCTATCTGCAGACTTTGGTTCTGGCAGGTCCTCTTCCTGCTATGTAGTTGCCTTCTGGAGGCCGCTGACACTGCTGCGTCACTCCCGCTGCATCACTGACCCACAAAAAGGAGCTGAGAAGGAGGGGTGGTGTGGTGAATGTGTGGAGGCAGGGGATAAGCAGTAAAGAACAGGCTCTACTGAAACAAACAAACAGATGAGGCTTCTGCTCTGCTTCAAATTGGGGCCGAGTGACTGTGGTATTCAGGAAGTGGGTCTGGAAGACAGATCTTTTATTGTTACGTAATGAATATTTCCCTCCCAGACCAGACTCAGCTGAGAAGGCGGTGTCCAATGTTCAGTGTCTCTGGCTAATAATAGGCCTCAGTACCAGTCAGGGCTGTACACTGTCATGGCAGATCCACTTCAACACCCAGCTTGTCATTTGGGCAGAAAAACAATAGTACAGATGTTTTTAAAGTTTTTACATCACAAATTGAAAGTGACCTGAATTTCAGTGTGTTGTCAGACGACTTTTGTAGTGCTCCTTTCTTTTCTGACATCTATTATAAAAGAGACAGGGCTACAGTACCTTTTTCTTTACATTTATTGTACCATATGTTGTCTCTGATCTGCTGAGGAAACAGAGAAAACAATGGATTGTTTGTCTTAGTCAATGTAGCTTGCTGCACAAGCAGGTTTCAGGTGGTTTGGCAGATGCCCTTACAGTCCTATTTTGTGCAAGGTTTTAAATCCAAAATAAGTGTGTTGTAGTCTTTAGGACTGGAGATGGTGACGAGAATTACAGCACTTGTTTTGCACACGTTACCCAAGGTTTTATATGCCTGAGCCGCCTCCTCTTTACATTTGACTGGCTTTCACTGCCATGTTGCGCCCTCTGCTGGCTACAAGGGTGAATACAGCACAGCACGTCATACAGACGCTTAATTCAGCTGGTGTCCCGACTTGGTGCTGGGGCAGACAGCTGACTGAGTGCTGTGGGCCTTCAGCAGAGGGCGCAAGAACAGTCAAGGTGGCATTTGTAAACAGGAAGTATAGTTTCAAAATGACCTATGACCCTGATATGACGTTAGCAATAGGCCTATTGTAGAATTATTGTATTGTATTGTATTGTAGAATAGAAGGTTTTTAAGGCCTCCTTGTTATAGACCTTCTTGGTTTTTATCCTTTAAATGCTTTATTATCTTCAGAAAACACGATGGGAAACATAATGGTTTGTTATATGGGTAACAACAAGATCAGGCCCTTGAATTTAACCATAATAATGAAGACATTGCACAGGTACGTCATATTATTAATCACATTTAATACATGTAAACAAAGTACACTATTTTTAATATACTTTCCTTTTATGCCAGTAACTGTATGGATTCATTGAATGCTGGTGATAGGCCTATGTAGTATTACTGACTAGCCTAAAATGTATTGTGTAGCCAAAAAGTAACAACAAATAATATACTGATCTATTTTGAAGAGCAGAACATTTGGCACTTTTAAACCAATAGAATAAAAATCTCTTGTAGGCTACACATATAAATACTAAATGTAAAACATATGAACACTCAACACACCAGTTATTGAAACTGCTGGCTCTTGTTTTGCAATGTGCACAATTTATGTAACATATCCCTTGTAATAACATTTGCATTAGTGCATACAAGTGCATACAATAAAACTGTTTAGCTGCCTCCCTGCTTCTCCTTAGTGACATTCATGTAGAAGAAGGAAAAAAAGGTCTTCCTCCAGCCCATGGCATTGGCTAGGGCCTCCATGTCAGGGGTGAATTCAGCACAGTGACTCTTCACAGTCTGCTCCCAAAACTCCTCCGAATTGCAGAGCTGGTACATTCCAATCAAAACACACCACAATACAATACAGATGTACAGATGTGTATGTGTGTGCATGAACATGTACAAGCATGCACACACACACACTGGAAGGACCACAAAAGAGAAACTGACACACCATTCTGCCTCATCTAATTTGATATCATTCTTTGAGCAAAACATGCTTACTGGATGAAACTGAAGCTGGTATAAAAACTATGTTCCTCTAGTAAATGTTGAATTTTAAGAGGTTCTCACCTTTCTGAACCTATGTGTAGTCTGTGCAAGCTGTGTTACATCTTTCAGATGTAGATAGGACAGGATTCTTAGCAATAGATCGTCGGGCAAGCGCTCCAGGTAGTCAAAGTCTCCTTGACAAAGTGCTATGATGTATTGCAGGATCCTCCGGCCAAAAACCACACCAATCTGTTCTGGAGACGAATAGTAGCAAAGCATAGCCTGGACATCTAAACAGAGCACCTTAACACTTATTACCAATACAATCACAACAACAAGAACGAAGAAAAAAGGTCAATTTCAATGTCATAGACATACTGTATGGGACAGTGAACAGGGTACTCTGCTGTCAAGGAAACCTTACGCTGCAGCTTTTTGTCAAGCAGGAAATCGTAATAGGATTCCTTCTGCTCTCTGGGTGCAACACCCCGGAATTCAATCCGTAGAGAAATCTTCCATGATCTCCATATTACCTACAGTAAGAAAAAATCAGGACACTAAACCCTATGACAGAATGATGAGATTATAAATTAAAAGAGTAACCTAGATGATGCATCAACCCCCTGGCTCTTAAAGAAGTTACAGCAAAAGGTGTGTATAATATTCAACACTACCAACAGTTATACACTAGCAGAAATAAGAGATGGCCTAATAACTAATCCACAGAGACTTGATGTTTGCAATCCATTGTAACATTAGTTCTATATGCTCGCTTCTAATCTGGGAATGAAGAGCAAAGTGCTAACGTTACATTATTTGCCACCAATTCAATTTTTAATTTACAATAAGCAAGTCAACTTGACACATAAAAACAGAATAGTAGACTGGTTGGACAGTCTATGCTCAGTTTGACAGACACTAGCTTGTTAAGTATGAAATATTAGCCCATAGAAGTAGTTTTAGTTGAGGAAAATATAGCTAAACTAGCCTGAGCTGTCACACAAGACACTCATGCCATAATGATGTTAACTGACACCGACTGGAGAAACCTATGCGTAAACAACAAAATCACCCTGTTACAAAACTATTCACTGATAAACTGCGTTAGAAATAGAACCACATATAGATACTCAACCTCGTTTTTGGTAATAACAAGTTGGAAAAAGTCTTTTGAAGGAGATGGCCCTTGGCCATTGATTTCAAATACTTTTTCTCCGATCAAGGACGCCATTTTGGACGCAGACGTGTAACCATGACAACGGAAAGAGCAACGGAAATGATAAATGATTTTACTAAATGACAAAGAAAGCTCGAACTGGTTTTCATGTTATATTGCTGTGAATGAATGACTAAAGAGTATGCCGTAGATCTTAAATTAATTTGCAGGGAACTGTTGTGTGTATGTGAGTGTAAGGGGGGGGTCACGACCCAGCGGATTGATACGTTAGATTTGAGACTAACGTCGCCGATGTCTTTACTTTCACTGACGAACACGGACTTTAGGAAATATATATTGACCCTAATGTCTGACGAATACTTGTTTCCAGAGCAATATACCCACGTCGTGCAGGTGACTCATCTTGCTTGGATTAGACTGATGTCGAAAGCAAAAATCAAAAGTAGTCCCTTAGCGGAGGAATCACGCGGATGTATATTGCAGTTGCAGGCCCCTCAGCTGATGTGAAACTAGCTGGGGTAGAGAGAGAAAGAGGAGCTGGTGCACTGTCTGTTACAACTACAACACTGGAACAAATAGGTAACAATAATATACATTAGCTAGATTTTCTCAGTGACATCCCATCCAACAGCTTCTAGGACCGTCTTGATTATCTACTATTGAAATACTTTGGAGGAATTATGATACCGTGTTGCGAAAATATCAAATATCTCGAATCCCGTTCCTGCTTTCCTGTTTTTGTGTCTGTGAGATTCAAGCAGGGAAAAGGTATCAGAGGCCATTTCTTTTTGCAAGCTAACGTAAGTGTTAGCTGCTAGCTAGGCAACTTGTGATTTTTTACCATAAAGTTCTACAAAATGTTTCCCGTCAGATTGAATGCGGGGAGTCTAACTTTAACAACTGGTGTTAGTTTGTAAAAGAATCCCACTGCTCTCCTGTCGAGCTGGCAGTATTGTTAAAGCGTAAGCCAGCGACAACAAGGCTTGCTAATGTTAATTAGCTTTCATGCCAAGGTTAGCTGGTAAGATAAGGTTCTTGTTCGATTTGACAATGCTTACATGCCATGTAATATTAATATGTCGATATTGATAGGAGCAATAATTGATCGTTAGTCGGACAGCTGACAAAACAGAAACCCTTGATATTAGATAACCTAGCCAACAGTCTAATGTTTATTTTTGACAAGCACCGCTAACCTACTGTTTGCTGGTATATGGTCATTGAACAAACATTCGCTGACTAGCTAACTTGGCTAACATAACGTTAGCTGGCTAATAGCTAGCTCTGATAACGTGCCGTTCTGGTCAGTACATGTTAAATAAGTTTCTTGACTTGACCTAGTCCCTTTTGTCAAACATTAACGAGCCAACACCGGCTATGTTGATAACTTGCTTGTTGATAGTCATGATATTTATATTTGGCTAGCGTTAGCTAAAAGGCTAGCGCTGTACTGAGCATTGGCCTTAAGTAGCAATGTAGCTAGTTTTAGGGAACATCGGTGATCTTCCTAGATAACGTTAGCTAGCTATAACGTTACTTGTGTATTCGCGTTGACCGTTGCTGAGAGTGTGATACCGGGCCTGACTGGCTAGCTAACGACAGTCGATTTTCGATGTATAAGCAATGTATCAGACAATATTCTTAGCGAGCTTACTAGCGCGAGTGACATTTTATTTTTTCTTTCCACTTGCTCGCCAGGAAAACACAAACCAGTATGTCAGGTTAGCTAAGGTTGGTTTACCGATTATATTACAGTAAACCGCTCGTGCGAAGACTGTCGAACCGATGCTGCCATTTTCGATGGGAAATCTCAGGTGCTCGCAATGGTAGTTTGCCACATAAGGTATTAACGTTAGCCATTAACTTAAATGTAACTGATGACTACCAAAATAGTACGGTCAGATAGGGGAGTTGTGTATGAGTTTGACAATGCCTTTATTTTGATAGTGAGCTAAATGGCTTGACACACCGGTACGCAAACTACGCATTTTCATGCAACCACTGCTACGTTAGCTAACGTAACTTAAGAAGGGGTCGCCTGGGTATTTGTTTACTACTTTGTCAGTGTTTTCCCATAAGGGTATTTCACTTCTAGGGGAAACAAATCTTTGCTTTTGGAATGTAAGAGGTTTTCTGGATTGACACGGATGCGAGTATGCTGCTGTCAAAATGTATGGGATTAGGTTCTGAGTGGCTAAACATGCTAGTCGGTGGTGCTAGCAAACTACGTCAGAAATGTAGGCCTCTGTAAATCATGAGCATAAAATGTTGGATACAGTCGTGTTTGTTTAATGGTTTAATAGAAACAACGTCGTGTCGCCGTGTTTTCTAAGAGGTCTATAATTTAATGTGTTTAGTTAAACGTTGTAGTCGAGTGTGATACACTAGTTGTCAGAATGGACGAATAAACAAAGACTAGGATGCACTGTCAGTGCAGGCCTGAAATGGCCTTGTGAGCTTGCCAAGTGTGGCGTATTTTTATGATCAATGATATGATGATTTTAAACCCTAATTGTGTAACCCATTGATGATACATTTCAAATGACAGAATATTATTTGAACTGTAGCTTAATAGCCTTATGCACCATTTGATAAAATCGTCCTGCAAGATGTGTGAAATATTTCACATTTTAATCACTCCTCTGCTAGCAATACCTTCAGGTCATTTGATTTATGAGAATGAGATTAAGATTATACTTTTTGTTTTATCTTTACATGCAAGAGGCATTTTTTTCACATGCTTGCTAACATGATACCATGGCTCTGATGATGGCATCACAAACAGCAGTGCTTTTGACTTATGATGTTTTTGGTGTTGGCCAACCATCATATATCCATTCATGATTATGATCTGAGTTTAGTAAGCAAGCATTATTTTCAGACAGAAAAATACATATTCTTGTTCTCTTTTTTTTGGTTCCTGTAATTTAGATTCTGTCTCATGGCTATTTGTTAATATATTTGGTCTACCAATGCAGTATTTGATTTGATGCTGGCGGCATTTTTGTATTGAGTCTACAGATGATTTTTTGGATGCTGGGTTAATATTGAAAGTTATATTTCTCAAAGGAATATTCTAATTTTTTTCAAGGTAAGGTATGGTGACTCAGTTGTAAGGCTTATTGTTTGCAGAATGCTGCCTCTCCTCTGACTTTTTTCAAAGAAAGAAACATTAGCAATGATCTTAGATACAGACCCTCAGAGGTAATGTTTGGAGGTCATTCAGTGGCTTACTGTGATTGATTCAGAATGACATGTATACTGCCGTGACATAATTATTGAATGAGAGAATGTGAGGACACTTAGAGAATAAGCTCAGCAGGCCAGGTCCTATTCGTTTTTTGGAATCCTGTGATGGTCTTCATAATCATCTTTGTTTGATCATAGGAATTTATGTGTTACACATATTCAGTGTCTTAGTAAAATAATTAGAAGTGTGCTGTTTTTCTGATTTGATCAACCTACCTTCTCTCTCTCTGGGTTGATCAGAGTTGTCTGATTCTCTTTCTGGCTCATTGATCTCTCTGGCAGCCCCTTACTGCCCCTAGATGAATGGTAATGTGAGTAATAGGATTGATCTGTTGTTTTTGGCGGGGGCTTGTATCCTGAGATGGACAATCTTGGGATAATTGATGGAACAGTCTTGTCCCTGATCATTTAGAATAGGCTAGAGGGGGTGAGCATTTGTTGATGTGAAATTGCTATCAGCAACAGCTTTCGCCTGTAACACAGAAACTTGTTGGCTGTTGAAGAGCATCATCAGATCACTCACAAGGACACACCCTTACATTTTGTCAGGATTCTTATGTGGTTTCTATCTTTCATTGCAGTGAATGGTAGTGTCTAGAAAGGGTATGTCCCTTCAGGAGAGAGGTGCCAATGTCCAACCGGCCTAATTCCAATCCAGGGGGGTCACTGCGCCGTTCACAGAGGAACACTGCTGCGGCCCAGCCACAAGACCACACAGTCGCGGGAAGGTGAGTCTACCTGCACACTCACATACATTCAAGCCAAATTTATATTACAAAGTAGGGAGTTTAAAAAATTGTCAACCAAGTAGAAGGTGAAAAAAACAATCAAATTGTGTGGGCGAGGGGAGCAACAAATTAAAATTTAGAAGAAAAGATAGAAGTTCAAGTTCAAGTCATTTATTATCAAATGTGCAGCATCACTTACAGTCATACTGTACAATGAAATGTTTTGGACGAGTTTTGATGTCATGGCTGGTGGTATTTTTAGTTTCTTTACAGGTCCACATTTTTCTATTAATTGGAATTTAATGAGATCTGAGGTTGTTGTAGGACCTGTTGCTTTTGCTACTTTCCCTCTTGGATTAAAGGATAAGCTTATTGTGTGTCAGCTGTTTTCATGGTACTCCAGAGGTGTTTGAGCTGTTAATGATCACAGGATATGCATATGCAGTCAACCAAAATGACTCAGGGTTGATTAAGTCTCTCATTCATGTGGAGTAGCTAATTACAGAAACCCACACTGTTACTCGCTCTTTAATTTTCAACCTTACAGGTTGCAGTCAGAGCAGGTAAAACATAAAGCAAATTCCTCACCTGAAAGTAGAAGACCTAATTCCAAGGCTTCCAAAGCCACGCCCAGCTCAGCCTCTGGCCAGTCCAGAGGGCACAGCTCAAGGTACTCCTCCTCTCTACTTGGGGGTGTGTGTGTGTGTGTGTGGGGGGGGGAATTTTTTCCACTAGTGTCATGCTAGATAAGTCAATGTATTGTGCAGCTTTGGTATTTCATTATAGATCTGAATGACTACAATGAATTAGGAATTGTACTTTATCACTTTGTCCTCAAGGTTTGGGGAATTTTCTAAGGTGATCTCTTGCTCCTCTCTCTGACTCCCTGGCAGAAGCGGTCTTACTTTGTCCGTGGCTTCATTTGTGCTGCAAGACGACCCAGAGGCTGCAGGGACATCTGAACAAGAGCGACCAGGCCACCAGTCAAAGAGTGAAAACACCCGAGGGCTGAAGCGAAGCTCAGCTCCTGACCAAATCAGTACATACGGCCCCACCTCTGCCAAGAAACCCAAATCACTCCCACCCCCCCGAAACAATACCTCAGAGACCAAGAAAGGCCCAGCCAAGTCCAAGAAGAGACCACTGGCATCAGAACCACCTGCACCATCAGGTCGAGGTCAGAGCAGAAAGAGCGGGGCCGCTGGGGCCTCTCCCATCCAGAAACGGAAGAAAGCTGACTCTCTGCCCGGTCTGAGTAGCACCGCTGGGTCCCTCCCCAACCGTACTGAGGGCAGAACTGCAAAACCCACCAAGCTGGCGTCTAAATCGGCCGCCTCAGCCAAAGCTGGGTGTAGCAACGTGACAGACTCCTCCTCTTCTGCCTCCACCTCTTCCTCTTCCTCCTCCACAGGCACCAATAGCGCTGCCCCACAAGGCGCCAGGGTCAAACAGGGCAAAGACCAGAACAAGGCACGTCGCTCTCGCTCAGCCTCCAGCCCTTCCCCACGTCGTAGTACCCGTGACAAGGAGCAGGCCAAAACCGCCAGCTCTTCCAAATTTGAGTGGGCAGCCCGCTTCAACCCCAAAGTCAACCTGCCAAAGCCCAAACTGTCCCTGCCTGGATCCTCCAAAACTGAAACCTCCAAACCTGGGCCTTCAGGACTACAAGCTAAACTAGCAAGTGAGTCATACTACCTGCTTTGGAATGCTCATCTATCTTTCTAAGTCATTTTCATTGACTTGTAAACTGATAGACTGGTTAAATATAATCACTTTATTATTAGTATTATTTTGTGATTTATATAGAAATTTCAGCACAATCCTAGGATGCTGGACAAAGTGGCTGATTTAGACAAGGTTCCTAGCCATAGGCAAAATTTTGCCGGCCGATGGATTGTGTGATTCCCACCATGATCTCATCTATTTGTCATATATTCCCTCATTCAGGAAAGGGATGAGGTTGGTGGAAGGAGGTGTGTGTGTGAGCATGTACTTGTGTATGTAATTATATGGTCTCAGTCAAGGAATGGATAGAGAGTTTACAGCAGGGCTGTGAATAGCCTGTAGAGGGTCAGTATTCATGTGTGCATGGATGGAGGTTACACCTCTGGGATTAAATGTCACAGGACCTGTGGTCCCAGCAGTGTCACAGCTTTAGTTACAAAACTTCACTCGTCACTACTCAGAGCAGATATAGGTGGTGTATCTGCCTCTCAAGTAAGACACAATGCACTTACTCACTTAGACCACTGGGATAAACTTACTGTCCAGATAAACATGACTATACCTGGGCTATTTACACACAAGGATAAAATTGCAGAAAATACACATCCAGACACATGTATAACTGCTATGATGCACACAAATCCCAGATAAACACATTTGGTGACACTCCTCCTCATTGCGCACAGTTAGCTGTGTGTGTTGGCTAGCTAAGTATCTAGCTCACAGGAGTGGATTGTGGGCTTCACCAGTAGTTGAGGGGCTGGCTCAGATTTTAGATTGTTTAGGACAAGTAGTCTGAAACTGGAGAATATATATATACTGTGGCTGCTCAGCTGAAGTCTGTTCACTGTGGAACAAATTGATTATTGCACAGGTACGGCAGATGGACATTCGAGCTCATAGTTATAGCATTTTTAGAAAGAAATGCAGATACTGGCGTTTACATGGTTATGTGACTGGCCCAGTGATCCAAGAGCTGTACTCTTAAAAGTCATGTGAACTCTGATGTATAAATGATAGCAATGTGGTTGGTATCTTTGTGATACTGTCATGTGGCATTGAGTTAACACTGTGAAGCATCACTCACAAGCAGCACATTGGGCTCCAACCCCTCTGCGGTGTATTGGGATTAAGTTATTGGACAAGAGTTGTTGAGTTGAAGTTATAACAGTTTGAATTGTATGTATAATAAGAGGGGAAAGATTGCAGGATGATATTTAACAGGCATAGAAATTTTAATGTGCATGGGGGACAGGAGATGGGTGGGCCACAAATGCTGTGTATGCTAGTGTTACAGTGTTAGCCAATCAGCTCACTGTGGGGTCAGGCTGTTCTGGGTAGGCGAGATGATAGTAACTGAGGCAAGGCAATGTGCCATGAGTTCTGGGCGCAAATGGACAGACCCCTCCTAAGTTGGCCTGGCTCATTGGCCCACCAGCTGACCAGGGGTATGTTTGAGGGCGGAGATGGACTTATTAACCCTTTCAAGGGGGAACAACACAATTTACCCAGCCACTTTTCAACTCCCTTTTACTGTGTCTCCATCTCTGTCTCTGATACATTTCACACTTAGACTCACTTTCATCTACGCTATGATGGTAAGTAATCATTAAGAATGGTGTTTTATGTGTGGTCGTGGTGCTACAAGGCAAACCATTGCGTGATACTATTTTGATCACGTTGAGTAACTGGTGTTACTGGGGTCAAGACTATAGGGAGAAATCTGTGTTTGCATTAAGTGGCCGTAGACAGGGACAGGATGGTACTGTATATGGAAGGGTAAAGATCAGGTAGCACAGCATTGCAATATTGGACTTGGCTGCAATGTATCCATTTAGCCATATTTGAAGCCCCATATCGTTAAGGAAACAACACATTCTTGCAAAAATGGGGCAGGGGTGTCAATGAGTGTCTGTTTATGTATCTGTTATTCACTTGGTCTTAAGTTTTTGCATGTTTATTTTTGTACTACTGAATTGTGAGTCACAGATCTAGCATGAAGGTTGTCCTGTCATATGGCCATAGTTGGGTTACTATTAATACCCTTCTGGTCGGTGGTACAGGACTCTAAACAGACAACACTAAAGCTGCTTACTGTCTGGAGCCTTTACTGTATTGAAATGTAACCCTACTTGCATTAGTCTTACTCTCACAGCTATGTACAGCCAGGCTATTTGAACACTAATCATAATGATGGAAGGTTATTTTCTCTTGTGGCACATTTTGCCACCTCTATAGTACCACAACCAAAAGGGGCTTGCTCCACCCCAAAAAACAATTGAGTATGCCATCAAAGCAGCCATTTTCCTGGACTTGTGGTTATGGATTTCTTTGGTTCTATTTAGCAAGTTAACCATGAATGTTTTTACATCAACTAGCTGATATAGACACACAAACATAGCACTATGTTTGGGGGATTTTAATCATATTGAGATCAAGCCAAGTGTATTTGATACAGCTGTTGTTGCTTAGTCCACAGGCCGTTTTAACTCTGTCATGTTCTTTTACCCCTTAGGTTTGAGGAAGTCCACTAAGAAGCGCAGCGAGTCTCCTCCAGCAGAGCTCCCCAGCTTTCGGCGGAGCACACGCCAGAAGACCACGGGCTCCTGTGCCAGCACCAGGTATGACCCACACTGATAATTTTAACTGTAGAAACTGAGGTCAGGAAGTGATTGTAACAGACTAGGAAGTACATGAGAAAATAGAAAACTCTTCAGCTTCATCATTTGCTTACACTAATTGGTTCAACAAATTGATCAGGGCTCCAGACTAACATTTTATACTAGTGGTACTGGTGCCACTAAGTTTTTCAATTAGGGAGGCGCACAACTGAGTCATTGATTTCATAGCAAATATCTCCAACAAAAGTAAGAAATGCAAAGCGCATACAAAAACTGTTTAAGCAGTAATAGGGGTGTAACGATATATCGTGGGGTGATATTTCACGATCCAAAAATGTGACGATATGTACCATGGAGGTGAGAAATGGTTTATAAACTAAATGTTATCAATTAGCTAGGCCATCAAAATGTAGACTACTATTTGTTTTCATTTACATACTTTAAACGCCAGAGGGTGGAATCAGTAATCCTAGATCCTAGCTTGCTTGGATGGCGTTATGACGTTGACACAGACGTTCACCAGAGACCCGGAAGAGCCCAAGTGTATAGCGCACAACAGGCAAATGGAAAGTGGGGAAATCGAAAATAGAGGACGCTATATCGAACTTGAAATCAATTTGTTTTATTTAGAAAAGCATCCGCTTTTAAAAGCTGCTTTATTTTATTTAAGAGATTCTACTATTTGCTTTTTGCACTGAAAAATGTATAAGACAGGAGGGGGTGTGGGATAGCCCTTGGCTGGATGTGTTTCATTTACCGCTCCGTTGTCTTTGATGCAGTTTGGGTGTGATTGCGGAAGGCTATCATCCAGACCAAACTGCCACGTCTATGATCTTTCTACTGCTTCCTGACATCGTGCATACATTTCATTTTGCCAATTTAGTAGCCATTTTAGTAAAACTGCTGATCTCTGTGGAATCATGCTGATAGAATTTTGCATGTAGTGTTTTTGATGTCTATTAGATAGCCGCAGTAATCTTTGGGTCAACTGGGGAAGAAGGTCTTAGGGGTAGGTGTAAGCCAACGATTGCGGTGGAAGTTTGGAAAAATGCGAGGCACACCATTCTAGAGCACTAGCGGGCAAGCAAACCTTTTCTGTATTTCCATTAGTTCATGAGTTCACCTTCAAACCCATAGCACTGCTAAAGCTGTATGCTACCACTGCAGTTTGTTATTCATATTGGGGAAATTGCATCTAAGTGCCACAGTTACTGAGACATTTGGAAAGTAGTCTTTTTCTTTAAATTATCTTATGAATCTAATGAACCAATACGAGGTATACCACTCTATGGTTATTTATTATTATTATTATTATTGTTATTTTTGTTATTATAGAATAGGAGTTAAGACTGTATTATTGGAAAATGGCATCCATCATATTTACCTAGCTCACATAGCATACTATCCTAGCTGTAGCCTAACCCTGCGAGTAACTTTGTAATTTTGATCGTAATTAATCGCTTTTACAAAACGGAAAACATTGCTTAACTATTTGTTTATGATGGAAATTCTGAATCAACTTCGGTGCGTCTCGTTTCCAAAAAACTATTCTAATATCATGTTCACACCAAAGCAGTGTTGGAGCAAACTGTGGAATTTTACGTTTCACTTTTGTTTTCCCAACGGGAGGATCCGTTGGATTGAGTGCCGTGCTGCTGGTCTGCGACAGAGAACACAACGAGATGCTCCTCAGGCAACGTTAGAGATCAAATTAGATCAATTTCTATACATTATCAACTTTTTATTTTGCGGCGGGTGCAACACCATAGCTGCTTGAACTTCCTTCATGTTTGCTGTGTTGTGCTGTTGTTGTGGGGGTCGTCGTGTTCCTAAATAAGGTGTGAAACTAAACTTCTTATTTGCATAATCTCTCCGGTACTTTGGTGCGGTCAGAAAGCAACCTCGAACTCTTTTGGGGAACTAAAAAGGTTCCTGCTGAGAAGGTTCCTGCTCAAAAAAGTACCCAAAAGGTTCAGGTTCTTGCCTTATGTTTGTGATAGGCAATCCTTCTCTTCATTGTTTTCAGTTATCGTTATTCCATTATCCGTCTCTTCGAAGACTCTCACTCACTGAACGTAATGTGTAAACAAATTTCCATGCAAAATCATGCCACTGTTAGGTTGAATAACACAATCCCCAGTGGCCACAGTAGTTGATGCCAGAAGTAACATTTTTAAAATTAAATACTAAGCAAGTATGAACATTTAAATGCTGAAATATAAATTTGCCAACTGACTGCCATGCCATCCAATCAATGTTGACAGTCCATACATATATTTCTTGTTGCCTTCCCCCATCCTGGATATAAATATCCAGGAGAACCACTCCTGTGTATTTGTTTGACACTGTG
>CABFOQ010021809.1:0-13574 GCA_900660455.1 Gephyroberyx darwinii | reverse complement strand
GGCAGCAGGGTTGCTGTGGATGCTGAGCTCAAGGAGGCCAAGCTGATTGAAGCCGCCCAGCAGGAGCTGCAGGGGTCATCAGCAAGACCAAGACTTCCAGCAGCTCTTGGAAGGAAGGACGGACACAAACAGTCAGACATACAGATGTCTTTGCTGCTGAAGGGAGTTTTAGTTGTGGCCCAGGTAGTTGAATCATTGATCTACAAGAGTGGCTGATTGTAGGTCACTGTTTCAATCAAAGGAGTCATCCTGTAATAGTTGTTTGGTTGTTTCCAGTTGACTGGAATGTAATATTTCAACAAAATATATAGTTGTAGAGGAGAGTGGGGCTTTAGTTGTACATTTCTTACAAAAACGTTTTGCACCCTTGATTCGTCCCTACACATGGCCAGCTGCATGACTCATCACTGCACTTTGACAACTTAGGTTTAGGTTAGGCAACTAAAACAACTTTGGTTAAGGGTAGGGTTAGGTTTGGGCAGCTAAAAGTTTGGTTAAGGTTAGGATAAGGTTTTGGTCATGGTTAAATAAGAAAGACCTTTGCTGAAAATGAACACACACAGCAGAAAACTTCTTTGTTGGACATTGAACCCGGGTCATCTGAGTTGGCAAGTATATGCTGTCAAAGAGAAACTGGTTGACAGGTTGTGTCAGGAATTAAATTAATAATCTACAATATTTTCTATTACTGATTATATAACACGACAGTGACTTTATATTTTACAGGCACATGTATCAAGAAGACCCAAAACAATCTAAATGAATTCAGCTGCTCTCAGGGAACAATTAACAAAGCTTTAATATTAAAAACCAGCTGTACCCTGTCGGAGGCTATGGCAGCCAAAACACGGTGGTTTTTAATATTAAAGCTTTGTTAATTGTTCCCCAACAGTATATTAATTATTTTGTTTGGTACAAATAGAAGAACTGGGTAGTTAGCATGAGCAGCGATAGTCACCGTGGCTGAACATACAAACTTCATCAACAGAAAATCCAAGGAAAAAGACGTCACAGTGTTGGACACACTGTTTGATTGAAGTGATCTCTGGCCAGTGCAGTGAGAAACACCACAGAAACACTAGATGACACTGAAATAAAAAAAAAAACTTGGAATCCATGGATTATCACTGTAAACATATCCAGAGAGTAATCTGAGTTGAGGCTGTTTTTTTCTCAGCCAATTTAAAGGCTGATGCTAAGAGTGAAACTCCTGAAGAATAAGAATGACACCCTGGATGTGGGCGTGGCCTGCCTGACCCTGGCAAGGCAGACACCCAACCTGTGTGCGCCATGGAAAAAAACAACAACTTTGTTCTTCTTCCTTGTAGGTTTGTCATTTCTAACAGCACTGACTGGTGTATCATATACGCTGCAGTTCCAGCTCTCACCAGGAGTGGGAGCAGTTCACCAAGAACAGTCTGGCCTGTACTGAGCAGGAGACAGCGGCCTCTCTCCACCAGGGCCCAGGCACAATAGGATGTGAAGGGTGTGCCTGTATTTTGAGAGGTGCAGTGCGAGGGCATGCTCTGTTATTAATACTGAAGGAAGTCAGGGCGGGGCTGAAATGGAAACTAAAAGCTCAAAACGGCACAAGGAAGTGTGGACGTGTTATCGGAGAGCTTTGGAAACGGGGGTGCCATGAGGTATGATGGCACATTTCCCAAAGCACTTTATAACAGGATGAGTGTGTCTGTGTTTCAGTGCTTTATCTTGAGTGTGACATTTGTTACCTCTGACCTCCACCATTGATTCTGTCCAGAGGGTAAATGAAATATGGGAAAACAACTTCGGTCTCACAGACAAACACGTCAATATCTCCCGTATCACGTTGATGAAAAATGACCCGGTGGCACAGGGAAGCATCACAGACGTCAACCTGCTCTGGAAGGCCTGCGGCGGACTACGTCATCAGCACAAGGCAGGGTGTGAATCGGGCACAGTCAGCAACTAAAACTGATTTAATATGTCCTCCGTCTTTGTATATGTGAACAAACTGTATGAGTGACTGTCTGCTTGCTGCTGAGTTCTGCTCTGCTCTGTTTTAACACTCCTGAAAATCGATAACACAATCTGGTCTATTCTGATGTACTATAATTCCTGAATGATTTTGAGCTAACTTTCTTATTACGAGACATATGAACAAACACGACGGCTTGAGATCAAAGAAGCTCATTGTGTTACATTACTAAATAATCGATTCACAATCATGTTTTTTCAGCCTGGGGCTAAAAATGGCAAGTTGTGGTTTTTTTTTAGCCTGTGGCTATAATCAGACCAGCCCAGCCATTTTCCTTTGTTAGTGCCCTATCTCTGTAAACATGAATATGTATAGTTCTGGCAAGGAAGTCCAGCTGCAATAACAATAACAGAGCTGGAAGGCAAGGAGACGGACTGAACACAGGGGTCAACACAGCTAAGACCGGCCGCTGATGTTTCTCATGAATGTGTTATGGATCAATGCACTGTTCTTTACTACTCCACAGTGTACGTACAATACATCCCCCAAACAAGGAGAGCCTGTGAATCAGCTATTATGTGTATGGGGGCTAAATGAGCAGCACTGAGCAGAGATGGTGATAAGATAGTGTCGAGTGGATCAGCAGACAATCTCTTCTTTTCTATGGGCTGTAGGATTTATAATAGACCATTCTTACAGACGGCGTGTCTGTTGGAACGGTTCATTCCCAGCCATGACTCGGTTCATACACCGGTCTGCAACGACTGGAAATGCATGGAAAATGATTATTCCCAGCTGACAAAATCACCGAACAATGAATAGAAAACCCCGCCAGTGCTTTTTTTTAAAACCAGGCAAGTTGACATTCTTGTTTACAGCTATGATTTTGCGGAGTAGTATATACTGTGTCTGCCATTCTGGCCCAGTGTAATACTCAGGGTTTGTTCTCCAGTGTGAAAATAAATCATTTACTGTTGGGGAACAATTAACAAAGCTTTAATATTACAAACCACCGTGTTTTGGCTGCCATAGCCTCCGTCAGGGTAGAGCTGGTTTTAATATTAAAGCTTTGTTAATTGTTCCCTGAGAGTAGCTGAATTCCTTTCATTGTTTTGGTTCTTTTTGATACATGTGCCTGCAAGGTTGCCCTGTGCGCCTCCATTATGGTACGGGCCAGCTTCAGAGGAGGCTCTGTGGCCTGTAGTTGCTGCTGCAGATGATGGATGTCTCTCTCTCTGGCGTTTCCATCTCCTCCCTAGTCTGGTGGGGGGGCTCGTAGAGGCAAGACAGCAGAAGGTAGCGTCACAATACAATGGTTGCAGCACTAGCGGGCTTGGGAAAGCAGTTCAAATGCCTGGATCGGCTGAGAAGATCTGAGTGGGGGAAGTGAATAAGGAATGCTTCTCTCCCTCAAGTGCCTTTGAGCAGGGCACTGTGCACCCAGCGGCTCAGTGGCCACCAGCACCAGGCTGTAGTTGTCCTGAGTGTGTGTGTCTATATGTGTGTATAGATAGAGTTTATGGCTCATAATGAAAATGCATGTTTCTTTTTTTATCATGTGCTATAATGAACACATGATCCAGTCATCCAGTTTATGCAATACATAATAATAATAATAATAATAATACTAATAATAATAATAATAATAGCTTGTATTTTCAGGGTACCCAAGGCACTTAACATTCAAAGGAGAGAGTAAGAGAGGTAGAATAAGAACAAGATAAGGGAAAAAAAACAAGGAGGAAGGCAGTACGGCAAACAAAGTACAAAGGCAAATAAGCAGAGGATATAAAATACATGTATTTTATGATTTTTTAATACATGGTCTACATATGCAACTTTGCAGAGATTATTATTTCTTTCATATAGGTGCATGACACACATTAACAAGCAATTAACCTTACAAAACAAAATCACCTTGAGATTGGGCTTCACTTGACATACATGCACACACAAACACACACACACATCTACCTATACATATACTTACAAAATGTGTCATGTGCTCCATCATGTAAACATGTTTGACTAACCACTGAACAATCATGGGAGGGTTAGGCTTCATCCAATTAATAGTAATAATTTTTCTTGCATCCATCAACACAATATGCGTGTGTGATTGAAGTGATACTTCCAATAAGAACAATATCGAGTCCACATATAGGTGCATTTTAACCTTGTGGATCAGACCAGGAGCCGCGGGGCCTCTGCAGACACCGAGCAGCACTCTGACTGTGTGATCTGTATTCCACCCCTCTCACTAGTCCTTTCATTTTCATTACATTACATCATTGCCTTTCCCACCTCGGGATCCAGCCTCGGGCAATTTGTGGGAGCTATAAGCTGTATCTATTATTCTTGTATCTGTTTTAAGGTCTTGTAATGTCTAAGGTCTTTTATAGTTACAAATGGAGTCTCTTTCCCTGATATATTTCAGCATATCAGCACACAAAGCAGAAACAATCTTTGGATAAAACTCCCAGAGGCACACCTAAACTTTCATGGCAGATGTTCAATTACCTCTTCCAACCCGTCCTCAATTCGACCTCTAATTGTTTGCTCAATGAAATCCTGTGTAGCTCAGTGGAGTATCGCACCAACACTGCCTGGGTAGGTGATAAAAGTATCCGCCACGTTATGTTTCAGACATATTCTGCAATCTGTTCTGAACACCATGGGAAAAAACTGTTCTTCAGGCTGCAGGGTCTGAAGCTGCACGGTGTCCAGATCCACCTGCACTTTGGGATCCCTGGGGTCGTCATCCCACTGCCGCAGAAATGAGCAGGGACCCCACCAGGAGATTTATCCAGGGCTGTAGTCAAGACCACCTCAGTCCAGTCCAAACAGGTCCAGTCCAGTCCAAGTAAAGACCAAGACCAGAGTATATGAAGTCCTATTCAACACCAAACAGACAATCCAACTAATAAGCGCATCGGATTTGAGTCCATTACCTACACAGTTAACAGAATTTCCTTCACTTCTCTATTGTGCCGGGGGAAAATAAACCAAATAAACCTGCAATTACTGCAGTTTATTTTATGCATAACAAACAATCTTGCAGGTGTATTATATCTGTGTGCATAACAGACACATTTCCTCTAATTAGTGCATTACAGTATCAGAGAGATATAGTTGGATTCACTGGCATCCTATTTAAGTGAGGCAAAATGTTTTTTTTACAGCCCTAAAGGAGGTGGTGATCTGCTGTAGTGGAATGTGGCTTCCCAAATCTAAGACTGGGCCACGGACTGCATGCAGACAAGCATTTTTTTTCAGATCAAGTGGACAAGTGTCTTTAGGAAAAACATTCAATAGTTGGGAACTCGAGACCGAGCCCAGGGTCAAGAACCACAGCCCTGGATTCATCCATATGCATCTACAGTGACACACAAGACAACACACACTCAATCCAAAACCCACACCTCTGAAAATGATAAAGCATTTTTTAAATTGAAAATGTCTCACATAGGGTTTTTTTTTTCATTTAGTTGGCCAAGTAAAATGCTGAGTCAGTGAGTTTGTTTTCACAGTCTGTGCGCGGATTTTATTATGAAGGCAAAACAATTCAACACAATGCATAGTCGTTACATTTTTATAGGAAATAATACTTCATGTTTAAATGCATAATGGCAGGTGTAGTCCAGCAGGAGGCAGTGTGAGGGCATCGCTCGCACTTTAACCTGATATGCATTTTTAGACTTCTTCCATTTGCCAGCAAGCAGTTCACTCTTCACATTGTTCCAATGCACTGTAAGGTCATGTTGCTTACAGGACAGGAAGTCCCTCCCTCAGAGTCCAGTCCATTTCCTGTTCTCCTCTGAGGCCGTCTGAGCAACAGGAGCGTGGCTTGGTTCTTTGGGCACAGAGAGATCTCGGCTCTTTTAGACGTCGTCATCCAAATGTTCATGCAGCCTCTCTCCTCTGCTGCTGTATCTGTGTCTCCTGAGAAGAAACCAAATATCAACTGTTGATCAAACAGCACAGACCCTCCGCACACTGGCTCGGCCAAACATGACAACTGTTTTGACAGCAGACAACGGCTAGCCTGTCATGCCTCATGGAGTGCGAGTGTATTACTTCTCATGTGGGAGGGTGCTGTGTCGCATTTTGATATTTCCATTTTGTATCCTTTTTTTCTGTCTTCCTTACGGGAGTACTTACCAGTATCTATTTTCTCTCAGTGTATGGCTTTATTGTCAGAGCGTAGCCTGAAATGAGATTTGTATCAGCGCAGTGTCAGTGTGCATTACTGTACCTCCACAGGAGAAAAGCCAGCACTCCTGCAAGCAGCAGTAGGATGACCAGGCACATTACTACTGCCGTTGTCCCTTTGGTCACCTTCTCACATGGTGCTGTCAGGCAGAGAAAAGACACACGGCAGAATCAACCACAGGTCACTTGACGATGCCGCCCGGAGGTCTCGCTGCTACAAGTCTGCACAGTCTCTGAATTCATTGGAACTGTAGCAGCAGGTATCCCAGAGCATGCTGACTGTGTTTGGATAACTGTCTCGGCAGATATGAAGAATTACATTTCTTTAGCCTGTTTAGCAGTAGTGGTAGTAGCAGCAGCATTAGCAGTAGTGCTTTATTGATTCTACAGTGCAAAAATCCTTTGCCAGTGCCACAATACACAGAACAAAGTACGACCAGGACACTGATATAGATAGGAGAATATCTATGACATAACACACCAGAGTGAAAGTAAATCGTCAATAAGCAGTGAAAGCTTTTCTTCCAATCCGGCATCAATTTCTAGGACCAGCGTTACTGGTTTCAGACAGAAGGGCAGATGAACCGCACTGAAGCGACTTGTACCTGCGGTGTAGGTGGCAGAGCTGTAGCCCAGTTTGTTGCTGACCATGCAAGTGAAGTGACCACAAAGGGGCGTGCTGGAGACAAACAAGATCTTTCCGTCTTGGGAGACGCTTCCCACAGTCTTGGTGATGGCCGCTCTCTCGTGGAGCCAGCTGAAGCGAGGGTCCGTCCCCCAGGCCTCCCCACAAACCAGGGAGGAGTGAGAGACGTTGATGCTCACTGAGACGTGGTGCACAGCCTCTGGAAAGGCAAGACATAGAAATGAAAATGGGGGGTGAGACAGGGGGATGAGCGTTGATGTAGAGAGGATGCAGACTATTGAAAACTGGAGACCAAATAGCAATGCATGGAGGTGATGGTTAGATGTGAAGTGCTCAGCCGTGGGTGCTTTCCTGTTACAAAATAAGAGCAATATTGTAATGTATAAGACAAAGAATCATGAGAATGGTTTAATACTGTCAGGAGACACTAGCTCAGTTTTTAAGACAGTAATGAGGCTGGTGAGACATTATGTTGGAGAGAGATGTGACGGAGAGCCATGGAAACCGAGATAACAGATACAGCGAACAGTGGAACTGACAAATTGACGCAGGTAGTGTAGACGGATGAGAGAGAAGGCAATGATGCTTTTAAAGACAAATAGGAGCTAAGTCAGGAGTGAACTGGTGATCATCAGCGAGGAAAAAAATACAGGAAAAAAACGCAAAAAGAGCCGAGGGAAATAGGAAAATTTAGAGTTTAGTTTCTTTGCAATATGAGATATCCATCATCAGAAAAAATGATGGCTTCTGGCATGAATAAAGCACATTTATTGTGGTTTATTATTAACGTGACCTGTGCTTCGCCTGTGTTTTTCACCATAGAATCATCTGCATTGTTTTGAAATACTGAATGATGAATTTCACCATGAGTCCCTTCGTTTGTTGCGTATCGTACCGTATTCTCTGACAATGCAGTGTGCGGTGGTCTTCGCTCCCGTTTGATCCGTCACCGTCACAGCGTACACGCCACTGTCCTCCCTGGTGTATCCATCCATCTTCAGCGTGGCCCCCTGCTGCTCCAGGCTCACGCGGCCATTTGGCCTCGTACCGGCGCACTTCGGGCTTTTGCCAGCAGGACACGTGGCCAGTATCACTTTCCCGGGAGTAATTCCAGTTTCAGGCTCCCATTCCCAGGTTACCATGGAGATCTCCTCAAGGGGTCCGTGCTCAATCTGGGCTTGGAGGACCAGACTAGAGCCGGGGATTACATGAACAGGCTCCTCATTCAGGACGCGCACTGACATACACTGGACCCCACATGGCGCTGAGGACAGAGATTGTGCCATTTGTTATTGTACGCTCGTCAGTGTTGGATCCCTCATCCTAGACATTGTCTGCTTGTGCACTGCTACATATGTGTTCATATTCAGTTGGCCTTGATGACACACAGTATTTCATATTCATTGGTTTAGTCCATTTGGCCCTAGGAAGTACATATTTTGGGCAGAATGGGTAGAAAATAAAACAAATAAATGACCCACATGCCTCCGTCAGACTGGACTGGCATTTCTACAACTTCTTCCTCAGCAAGTACTTTATGAATACGTATGGTTGTTTTCTGCCAGTGATTTATAGTGCATGACAGCCATGCTTAATGTGATATCCATCAAAACACATTAATATCCCAAACTCTGTGTCAAAATTGCGGTGACCCAGGTAAACCTCTCTGAATTAACCAAGGGGAGTATTAATCATGCATCCAGCGTGTGCTGCAGCTTGACAGATAAAGACCGGAGGAGGTTCAAATAATGCAGCCTGGTCGCCGATGCAAGGGGGAGTTTACACGTCTTTAATCTACAAGGGAGACCAATTTCCTTGCATGTAGACGGAGAGCCTGGTGACCGGCGGAAGTGCCTCAAAGACTGCTCTGTGATCTTTCTTTGCTCCTTTGCAGCGACCTCAAACAATCAAAGTGTGCTGCTGTTACATCTGTGCGTAGATTATTACATGGCAACATCAAACATTTTTGAGAAAAAAAATGGAAAATAGTGGAAAATATATATATATATACACATATACATATATATATATTTTTCTGCCAATACTCAAAAAAGAAAATCCTCAAAATTGTGGTTTCAACAAAAGCCTTACTTAAGAAAAGTAGCAGGGCAACTCTCCAGCACAGGAAATGTTGCAGATCCATTACACCTGCTGATGTAGAAGGAGAAAGGAGAAAGGAGAAAGGAGAAAGGAATTTATCCATGACTGAATGATAGCACAGCGCTTCCTTTGTACTCATTCAGTGGGGGAGCTACAACACCAAGAACCACAACACCACTTGTAGAGAAAACTTGACATTAAACAGTAAAATAACAAGCCAAAACCTTCCCCCAAAACACAGAGTATTTTTTTCTTTTAAATTATGGTTATTTTCCAAAACTACAATGCAACCCCGAGCACAACGGCTACATCAAAACACGGATAACAGCTCACACAGACATGCATGAAAATATCTACAACCTGCAATTCCTCTTTCTGCTTACCTTGAAATGATCCACATGAGGGGACAAGGCCATTTTAACCACGTCTATATGTGAAGTGTATTCATTCGCACAGGCCCCCTATAGTGGAATTCACCTACCTTCCCAAAGTTTAGACACGCAAAACAGTTGAGCTGCTCTGGATGGGAATTTCCTCTCTGCACTCACAGGACTTTCCTCCCCCCCAGGTTAAGGTGCAGCACAAGACGTCTGTAAGAGGTTTTATGGCCTAAAATAAAACAGTATCTCATCGGTTTTCAAAGCACTTGCCATTGCATCACAAGCCCTATCCAGGAAATAATCCAGTGCAGAAAGACAGTTCCCAACCTACAGCTGTTGCTGCAGCACTAGCGGGAATTTACATTAAGAGTAGAGCTAAATGTTGTGCCTGCAGGCTCTTTCTCTGCAGGTCAGGTCCGGTGACTGAGAGGCACTTAGGCGTCTCCTTGTTTTCAGGCGGTGCGATTTCCTCTCCCCCCTTTCCTGCACAGTAAACGGCTGCTCTGTGTTTTAAATGAGGGGACTTTCCATTGTCAAAATCAGCACTCCTTATAACCCCCCCCCCCTTTTCCATCTGACCAGGCTGTGTCCAAACACATGCTCCCACAGAAATGCAATATGTTAGATTGCCTGGGCATTGATTTTTCACACTATTGTCACACTCTGTTTTCAAACACAGCTGTAGATGAAATGTAATGGTATTCTTCTGAAGGGAAACCACCGACAATGCTGGAATTCTGTCTTGTGAAAAAGGCTTTGTACTGCAGGTTTCTTATCCAACAGAGACGTCACGGCCAGTCTGTTTCATTATCTGAATATTTATCTATCTATTCAAAAGGTGCATTCACAGGAATTGTGGTTGTGGCGTGTAAGAGGGAGATAATGCATTATTCTATTTTTATTTTCAATAATTACTAAGAAAAACAACACCTTAAAGGACTTTATTGTAAATGTGTGTGAGGAAACATGGGAATCGCCAACCAAGACTCTCATTAGTTTTTTTGTCTAGAAATGAGGGTTGTTAGTTGAAATTAGCCAGCAGGTGGCACTAAAATATCAACTTCTTCTTAAATTGACACCAAATAATTTGGGGGTAATAATTCTAGTTCCACCTGCAAAAACCTTAATGTGTGTTTGTACTTGACATAAATCCATTTACCACTGAAGATGTGAAGCTGACAATATAATGGATACGTAAATGACTGCATTTACATATTTATTGCATCTATACACAAACACTTTAATCGCACCAATTACTTCATTAGATATTTACAGCTGTGTGTCATTGTAGGCAGTGATGAAAAGAAATGAGAAATGACCTCCAGCAAACAACCACCATTATGAAAAAAAACTGACATCAGTGTGATACTACTTACTCTGATGTATACTATCAATTTGAGTCGTGCTCTTATCTCATAAGCCAAATAAGGTGGGTAACCTCTATTCCACCAATTAAAAGGTGGGTAAAATGTGGGTGTTCATGCAGGTTTGCCCTCCACTACATCTCTGGGTGTTGGTGCCGAGGTTGTTTGAACATGCAGGAGGTCGATCAACAATTCATTGTCTTTGGGGTCCTAACCCTAACCCTTGGTAGACAAACTATACAGTACTGGTGAGTTCATCTGCAGCCACAATCATGTCAAAGCATCATCTATCCCTGCAAAAAACAAAACTATTCTATATATACTAGATAACTAGTTTTAGTACTTGTTACTTACTGCTAAAAAACTATTATTATCAAGATGGCCATTTGCTAAACAAATTCTAAGACTATTCCATGACAGCGACATTTCCACGACCAACATTTCAAATTGCCAATGTAACATTTTTTATGTTGATCTGAACGTCCCAGGTCTCATTTCTGGCTACAACTATCACTTTCTGATTTCTGATTTGGGTTTTCATAAACAAATTGACACATTTTCATGACTTTTCCAAAACTATGAGACCATGTTCCATTTTCCATAATATTTCCAAGCCTGGAAACTGAAAAACCTAATTGTTGCATTGTATTCCATGACTTTTCCAGGTTTTCCATGCCCGTGGGAGCCTCGATAGAATAGAATAACAAAGGGGCCCTCCAGCTGTTGCAGAGAAATAGCTGCGGCCTCTTTAAGAGACCAGGTGTGTCTGTGACAGGTATGAGCGGAGAAAGAGGAAGTGGGATTATTAAACACAGATAAGATACCGTATTACGGTACGAAATGAGCAATGAGCAAAATGAGACCGGAGGTAAAACGCTTTGGTGAGTGCTATGGTCGAATAAAAACTAGTATCACTGCTTGGAGGGAGTATTGTTTTAGCAGATGGTAAACCGAACAGCATGCTAACACCGTAGTAATAGTAACAGCTAAACATACAGTCCTACCTTGTCATTTCCAGTGTTGGGTTAGTTAACGACTCTTTACGCATTTTAAAAGTAATATATTACTTTACTTATTACTCCCTGGGAGAAGTAATTCATTACACTACTCGGTATATAGTAATTGTGTGTTATTTGTAGTTGTATCTCTCCATAGACCGCCCTGACTGAAGAGATGACCCGACCTTTACTTCTGATCAGCCTGTCGCTGGCAGGTAAAAGTTCCCCCTGACCACTCCTCCTGTTTTCAGAGGAAGAATAACGTTCAAATGCTCCAGACAAGCCTGGCTAGAGTATCTATGGGGTCTACTGGTGGGAAAAAACAAGACAAGGGAGAAACTCTGTGCTATTCCAGGCACGTTTAAAAAAAACAATTGCATTTCGAGCAGAAAGTCACTCCTTAACCGCTCTTAAACCTGCGTGTCTGCATTCCCGTCTGTGCACTGACTACAGAGTGGTGTGCTGCCTTCAAGTGCTCCTCTGAAGTTCCTACTCCCGAGCTTCAAAGTTGTAAATACGACTTGTCACGCATTCGACTGCTTGTGGCCGGAGATGCTATCAAAAAGGCTCTTGTAACGAATGTTGTCTTGTGGTTGTTGTTGTTTTATTTTATAAAACCAACTGGCACAAAGCCACTTTGTGCTGCAGCAGCTGATATTAGCGAAAGGCGGTTGTACATGCACAACAAGTTAACCATGGTGAAAATAGAAACATACAATAATAAGTAAGTATTTGTATGAAATGCCAATCAATAACTTTTTTAATTGTCGACATGGCTCCCATGCTCTTTGCAATTTATCCCTCAAGACACATCTCAGCAATTTGGGCAACACGGAGATTTCCGACTTCTCCAGTTGTATTGAGTCGTTCATACTGCGATGACTCAATAATTATAATATTTCCGATAGCACACGGAAGCGTCAATAGACTGCTGCGTCATTAGTGGGTGTTTCTCCACGTCAGACTCATGACTTTATCTCTCTGCTGAAAAATCAACTGGGCTATTGAATTTTTTAATCAAGCCCTGAAACACTTAAGTCATCTTTACTGTAACAGATCGCTGTGGGAACCTGAACGCAATCCATCTCACTGTTGGCTCCTGTCATTTTATACTTGTGCTCTGCAGTGCAAATCTTGTAAAGGCAGTCCAGTGAGACTGATCAGGGCTGTATTGATTTGATTCTCTATAATTAACTGGCCAGAGCGTTCCTGTGTGGTAGCTTTATATGCTTGTAAAGGGTATTGGAAATTCAGCCTGATGCTATACCCTACGGGTATACCCAGCGTTTGCCTGTCTAAAAGTATAATCCCAACACAAACAGGAAGACTGTGAACCAAATACCAAAACATTGGATTGGAGACTTTCTCATTTTCAAACTCATCTAACCTGCAAAGTGTTGCTTTACATTTATAAAGTTTGCAAATGTGAAGAGCTCTGCACCACCGATTCTCAAGAAGAGACAGCAAATATGATTCTGACATAGCTAACATCAAGACAGCCTCACAAAAACACAAAATAGATGTTTAGATTTGGATCACTTACAATCCAAGAAACGTGGTTTGACATCTACAAGTGAGGGGAGACTGTGTACCTTGCTGATTGTTTTCTCCCTCTGTGTATATCTATAGCTTTCACTGCTTCTCCTCAAATCCACTTTTGATAACTTAAGCTTTTTCTGTTTCCTCATCTTTAGTCCTCCCTGCTTATGTGCTGGCCCAGGACCCGGTTCAGATCCAGTTTCAGACTGACCCGGTGCTGGTTCAGACTGGCACCGACATAGTCTTCACAGTACTGACTGTTTCTCAGGTCCTATCCATCACATGGAAGTACCCCGGCGGAGACACCCCCCTGGGCCTCTGGGCCGGAGGAACTGCGGTGGTTAACCCGGTGCCCCAGTACGAGGGCAGGGTCACCAT
>CABFOQ010021808.1:0-14416 GCA_900660455.1 Gephyroberyx darwinii | reverse complement strand
AGAATCCCCCCCCCCCAACTGCGTCTCCCATGCGGCTTTGTGTTCATTCAAGGGGAGTTTGATCAGATTTAACCGCCGAGCTCCACTGGAAGGGGAACAGAGGAAGACGATGTATGTAGGGGTTACCGCTGCCATCTCTTTGGAGACTGTCTACCTCCAGATAGGAGGCCAGGCGGAAATCCACTCATTCTCCAGCCCGCTCGAGAAAAACCTGAGAATCCACGGGTGCCTTTGAAAAGGTATTGAAAAACAAAATGGGAGATCTTTTCCTCTTGCCAGCAGTATTTTTGCTCCCTGTTTTCCAGCTACTATTTCTCGCACCAACCCAACACCACATTCTCATCATCTCCGCTCTCCCGCCCATCTTTCTCTCCCCAATCCTCTCTCGTCTTCTTTCTCCTCACCTTCCGTGCCTCCCTCTTACTTAAAAGCATGGATGGGTGGAAACTCTCCTCCCAGTACCAGTGACCCAATTACTTTAAGTTGTCCCTGCCTGGTAGGATGTTGCGGCGTCGCTCCCCGGAGGCTCAGCCTGCCATACACAGACGATCCATCACTCTCCTCTGCCACCTCCCTCACGTCACATTTATTACTCTGACACACACACACAAGCAAACACACCGGCGCATGCACATACTGCACACAGAAGCATAGAAACACGTGCAAATGCACTCACAAACACACTCACAAACACACACATACTCTGTTAGGCAATTATTGGTGGGCGTCTGACACATGTTGACAATTCTTTCCTTTGGCTCTGGCACCTCATCACACCTCCACTCTTTGTTTGTGTAATCCTGTCTGGGTTTTTCACAATCCTGTCATTAGAATTTGATGAAGGGGGCTGGCTCCATGAAGGGACTGTGTAGCTATTAATTTGCAGAAATCACCCTGTGTTGCTAAAATAATGGAAGCCTAGTCTGCTGGAAATGGGTTCGGGAAGGGTTGCATGTAACATTGATTCTACTAATCTGATTACAAGAACATCAGTTACTGTAATCCATTCCTTTAAAAACAGAGTAGATTACAGATACTCCATAAATTCAAAAATGACCTGTTGCATTACTCTTAAGGATGTTTCAATGGAAGAAAAAGACCATTTTTATTGTGGATTTTTGAATGCAAATAGATACAAACAGCATTTTACACCTGGTTGATAATGGTTGAAAAGATGATAACAGTAATTCAAAAAAAATTGGAAAAAGAACCTATTTGACTTCATATTCAGTCGATTTCAGAGGCAAAATAGTTCAGAAGTAACTGAAAGCTATCAGATTACATGACAAAGCTTGGCAAATCTGCACTATTGATTAGGCCTGTGGTTTGAAGCACATAAATATAACCGATCACATCTTGAAAGTGACCTATCGAACCATACTGGCGGCTTGGAAAATGATCACGAGTCACTGTTACAACACAGCATCTATCAGACTTAACAATGGAGAACTTTAAATACCACAGTGTCCAATACCTATTACCTTTCCTAGTGTTAATATCAGATAAATCATCATCGCTAAGAAGCTCAGACGGGCCTCAGACACACTTTCATCAACAGAATCAGACGGGGTACGATGTGTACAGAGGGCGGGGCGCGGCGCTGAGCACAATGTGAACATGGGAGACATGACAGTTTGGGGATGTTAGCCTTCCTCAGCAGCAAGCGACTCTGTCAAATCAGCAGAGTAAATGGGGCACACTGGGGGAAACACGATTATCTCCAAGCAAGAAACTAGACCAGTCAATAAACACTAATAGATTAATGGAGGCAACGGACGATGGAGGTCCAGCCCTAATTCTGATCATTAGTTTAATGATCAGAAATGCTGAACCAGGCGTCGACCGGGTTTAGCCACTGGCCTGCCTGCTGGACCTCTAATGTATCCAAAGTGAGTTCCTACTCTGAAACTCACTTTGATCTCTCTCTCTCTCTCTCTCTCTCTCTCTCTCTCTCTCTCTTTGTTTCTACCTCTGTGTGGCGTTCTCTTCTCCTCTGGCTGTGTAGCTCCTTCTGATGCTCCTTGTGGCTCACAGGCTTCACGGTGATTGACAGCGGCAGAGGGGTTATCGGCCCATCTGCCAATCAAAGCCCGCCTAAGGTGCGGGCACCGAGCACCGCACAGGAAATGGGCCTGGAAATTGGGAGGAAAGATGCATTGAGGTTTAATAGATGTTTTTTAACCCTTATTTAACTTGGCAAGTGGACTAAGCACACATTCTTTCTGCTTGTGCACACTGTAAGCATCGTGGTTGACGGGTCGCACTGTTCTGACCCACTATGGGCGGTGCAAGAGGCTCTGATTGCATCTATGTACCGTTCTTCAGCAACAAAGTTTTGAACGTGCAAATCATGGTTTTTTTGCTGCTTTGTATTGACTTTCATGACGTTACTGTAACTTGTTTTGATGAGTGAACAGAAAAATAAAATGACTTCAGAGTTTCCCATCGACGGGGGATGCTCCTCCAAGCATCATATTCCTTTAATCTCTCAAATCAAAGGCTTGCCGTAATCAGCTTCTCGTCCAATTGGCAGGTGGAAATGAAAGGAAATCACATCAATAGGGAAACGAGGAAGTGCTCAAATCTGATTGGCAGTTGAAACGTTCGGCCGTGGAGCAACTTTTCTACCCCAGTACACACTGTCTCCGTTGAGCAACTCCACTTGGGACAGCTTGAGATCTGCACCTTGCTCATGGGCTTATATTACCTTTTCCCGAGGTGAAAACTGGTTATGGGTCAGTGGTGCAGTAGGTGTATGGACAATTGCACACCAGAGAGTGAGAATAACACCACACCAGCGGTTAACAGGATAAAACACCCCCGGTAAAAGCCCAGGTTCTTCTGAGCACCGCGTTCTCAACCCATTTCCCACACGCTGATGAATATATAAATAAATAAACATCTGATTAATACCTTCTTCATCTGTAATAATGAGTAATGCGGCCTCGAGGCTTCTCCCGCTAATTAATCAAGGGAAGCAGCCTGAAAAGTGAGAAAGTGGTTACTATCTCGCTTGTTTACACCAGCAACGGGGGGTCATGAGACGAAACAGCTTGTGTATTGGAAACCGTGGGCGAAAAACAAGTTCAGCATTGTTGTGTTTGAGTGCGTCCGTTGTTCTTCTGGATTTATGTATCCTCTGGAGTTACCTGCTTTTATCCAATAATCAACAGAATTTTCTCCGAAGGGATATTGAACTCATCCTTGAACCTTGAAATCAATTGTGGGCTCATACACACTTAGTAGTGGGAAAATATTCAATTTAAAAAAATAAAGTTTAAAAAGATATTGCCCCGTTCTGCTCCAGTGTTTGCAGACAGCACGGATGTAAGCTAACCATTTATAATTACTTTCGAAAAAAACTGTCACATCCTTGTGCCAGCAGCTCAGTCGATCAGTGTGAGGGTGGAAAATATCCTCAGGCAAGGAAATGAAAACTTATAAAGGCAGTAGTGTGGCCAAATATCTTGAGTTGCTATTGCATGGCAGTAATGCTGTTGGGATAAGGGGGTCTGATTCTCAGCGGGGGACCTCCGGTACTAAAAATACATGCACTCATTGTGCTCTAGGGCGCTCTCGATGAAGGCGGCCCACCATGTGGCTGCATTCTGATGGTAGATCTGACGTTAATCCTCCGGGTGGCATTTCAAAGGGCTGTGAGACACCACGTCGCATTTCAAAAACAGGGTCATCAAGGCGCAAATGATGTCTTTCAAAAACACCGAAAAGCGTTGCCATTCACGCTGCATCATCCGCGAACGCCAGCGACGCGGGAGCGTTGACAAACATTGGCTTGGTTGCACCGCAAACTGTGCTCCAAAAGACTTTCCTTACCAGCGCTGCGTACGTTTCTGCTCTCCCCCCACTGTCCTCTGTAAGCCAGAGCCTCATTTGTAAAAGAAGAAAGACCTCGCTTGGCACACTGCACCCTTCTTTTAGAGGGGAAAGAAATTGGAGAGATTATGTGAGCTGGGTTAATTTGAAGTTGTGAGGAAAGGGCTGTGTGTAATATGGTTTATGCTCCCAGATGTGTATTATGTGGTGTGTTTGGTGCATGTGTGTGTGGGCACGCTCACTGAATGACTGTGTGCGCATCATTTGTGCGCGCATACAGGCACAGAAATAGTCACATGGTATGTAAGCCTTGTATTGCTGTGCGTGTGTGTGTGGGTGTGTGTGTCTATCTCAATGTCTGTGTGCCAGTGTGTGTGTGTGTGTGTCACTGTGCTCCCGGTGTATTGGAGCTCAGCAAGACAAAGAACCCATTGAGTCATTGCATGAGCTGCTCTCTGCTAGACTCCCATTACAAGCGATAGTTCCTATTTTCAGAGCCCCCTCGCTCATTACGGGCTCACACTGCAGACAGAATATGGCTGACATTCAGGCATCAGGCTCTGCCTCGCCCATCCTAACTCCCCTCCGCGCTAATCAACTGTATTAACACGCGGGTTAAAGACCATGGTAAACGGCGCTGATGACAGGCCTGTGAATACAACGAAGTGAAGGAGGCTTTTCTATGAAACGCAGCGAGAGCAAGCCGGCTCTCAGAGTCGGGGGAGTGGGGTTAGCAAGGAAACCGGGGGTGGGGGGTGGACCTTGTGATTCTCCAAGGGTACAGAGAGTTGCCCGTGATCTCTGGAGGTTTTAAAGGGGCACCGCACCCTCCCGGAGTCTAAAGGTCCACGGCAAAGCAATTAACACCGAAGCTCCCGATGACCTCCATGTAAGGCAAGGGGAGTGGAAAGCGGTGTGACATTTGTGTCGGAGGCACGTGGCTGCCCTGCTCCGCTACGGAACATGATAATTTCTCTTGTCAGGATGTGATTATTTGCTCGGAGCTCGCTCATCTTTTTTTCCCCCCCAATTATGATGCTCTGGAGGAAAAAGGCATCAGGACGTGACACTACGACGTCAGGGATAGTTGTCTTGTCCTCTGACAGCAAACAGTGTACAGGGAGATCTTCTGTTGGTGCGTGTGATTAATGGGCATCGTGATGTGTCCAACGTCTGAGAATGTTCCACCTTGATGTTTCGGTTCGGCTACGTCCACGAGGTTGTGCGGGTCAGTGCACTAATGCACAGCTGTCTGCTGCTATGAGATGAAATAACTAGTAGTGATAAAGTGAGTGAAGGAGATAGAGAGAGAGACAGAGAGAGAGAGAGAGAGAGAGGGAGGGAATGGCTGAGCTGATGCCCAGTCACCATGGCAACCCCTTTGACATGCAGCTGCCATACCTGCTGCCAATATTCGAGCTTGTGTGTGTGTGTGTGCGCGCATCTTCAAGACAGCAAGTATTTAGTGTATCTGAAGTGCTTGCAGTAATTATGTCTGAAAGCGGTATTTGGCGCTAAAAGCTGCAAAAAAGCTTTCACACACATCGTAGTTGTAATCATTTTGAATCATTACCCGGTTTAAACCGAGGGGCCCCTGTGTGAGCGCGTGTGTGTGTCTACCCGTGTGTTCTCCAAACAGAAAGGCAGGGCTTCGGGGCAGATTTCGCAACATAATACATCTCTCCTCTTATCAGACTTTCCCCTTGTGTGGTGTTGCCGTGTGGTGAGGACTTGGTACTTGCTATTAAGAGCGCCTGTCAGCTCTGTGTTATGCAGAATGACCAGCAGGTAGTGCCTGAGGCTGGGTGACAGCTGTGCAGCTTTACAAACCTCGGCAAAACACCTGCGACTTCACACACCGTCCGCACGCACACACACGCAGAAGTCATGCAGAAGTCGACGCCGGCTGACTATACTGTGATACAGGTGTATCATGCATCCGTGCATGCGAGCAGGAAATGTTATACCTACACATGCATGCACACACGCAAGCCAACGCACACACACACACACGCAGCCCTCTCAACACCTTGAAAAACACCTGCAGCAATGTAACGCTCCTCTGGGCTCTGCAGGGCTGCTGTGTTTGTATTGTACTGTGTTGTGTTGTTTTGGCCCCAAGTGATATCAGCCAAACCGATACACACACCTGCGCACACACACACACGGCGATCAAGACGGATGCTCTTGCAGAGAAAAAAACAACCCACTGCAATAAGATTCATAAATACACCGATGAATTAATAATGGCTCTGTCATAAGAAACTCTCCACCCACACCTCTGTATCCAGGCAAAGCTCTCCTCACATGACACCTCCTTGTCACTCACTCTCTCCACAGAGGTATGGTCAAAGAGGCAGAGCAGGAGGAAAAGTAGCGCTTATTTCTATCTTCGCTTAAATACCCTCAGGCAGACCAGGCCGACTCAATTGAAATGTCAAGGTATGGTTCAGTATCATTCTTTATACAAGAGACTTATTAAAGGCGGTTTTGCTCGTTGCCATAGTGAACGTAGCGTTTCTTGAAAGCCACTAATAGCATACCTTGAATTAGAAGTGGATGAAATGAAAAACAGCTTTTCCTTTTGTGGCGTGCACAGTGTGACAGCATCTGATACCTCCAGCCCTGGTGAATAGCTATATACTTAAAATGTTAAAAATATGTTTTATGAAATAGAAATGGTCAATTCATCCTACATGTGCACACGTGCAAGGACTTACTTGCGATCTCCCAGACTTGCATGTTCTCATTTTTATAATCTTTGGTATGGGATGGGACAAGCAAGGAAGAGTAGATAGATAGATAGATAGATAGATAGATAGATAGGTTAACTCCTGCCACTAAGCTTGCAAAGTCTGGCTGCTCACCTTCCACAATCTTCTGCAAAAATGTGTGCTGTAGTTCAAATGTATGGGGAGCGCCGCTATGCCTGCAAATTTCCCTTCCAGTGGACGTCCATCGATAAGCATCAAAGTTAAAGCGTCAAATTATCGCTTAAACATGAACATAAATATACACACCCATATGCATGCACACACACATGCACAGCTCCTACGTTTAATGCAGCAGATGCTCATATGAACATAATCATTTTAGGTCTTGTGAAGGATTTGCTTTGTCATTTGATAGTAATTCACTATTCATTTAGTTCATGTTGGTATTATTGTTACTCAACATTTGCTTTGGCAACAGATACTGCAGTATTTTAGCAGCGTGGCTTCAACAAAAGACAGACAGACAGAGACAGAAAGACAAAGACAGAAAGAAAGATACAGAGAGACGGGAGGATATTGGGCGAAAGAGATTTCACTCTTAACTCTGACAGAGTTGAGTCTTTCACATCTCGGCTGACTTTGAAAAGTCATGATTGGAATACTGAATGTGAATACGCCGCCTCTCCCCGGCGCACGCGCGTGTTTGCGGATGCACTTCAAAAAAAAAAAAAAAACGAAGGCTGACACTTCCAGGAGTCTATATTTTTCCTGCTGCCGAGGCGATACGGTAACTGAGATAGAGGGTTTTGTCGCAGTTCATTGCATAATGTCAATAGACAATTAGGCATTTACTGCATTCTGCCCCAGAGCTAATTGGAGCTACGTAATTAGCGGGGCGAGACTCTTAAGTGTTCCCAAATGAAACACCAGATACCCACTTATGGAGTGCTGCGCTGTGCCTTCGCCACCGACACTCCAATCACGAACCCGAGAGACACTCGGACGAGGACTAGAGGTGCTTGACAAGGCTCAGCGTGGCGTTAAGTCAGGATAAGTGGTGTTCAGTAGCGACAGCACCAAGGTGCCGCTTCTTTTCTGGCCTGCCCTCGCGCTTAGAAGAAGTCCTTGTGGATGGAAGATGAGGGGCGCATCTGTGTGCATACTAAGATATCTTCACCTTGGAAAATAAATTGTTGCCTATCTTTTTTTCTTTTCTTTTTTTTTAATGTTGCCTTTTTCTATTGGACGGTCAGTAGAGAGTGACAGGAAAGATCGGGTGAGAGAGGAGGGATGACATGCGACATAGGTCCCAGGCCGGATTTGAACCCACCAGGACGCCCATGAAATTGTTGCCTGTTCATATCTTTTGTAACCACGTCTTTAGTTATGTCACATCCTCAACGATATTCCATTGTTTTACCAGCAAGCGTTTTGTAAAGGTAGGTGTCGCTTTTTTCATCATCTCATTTAGGTACGGAGCTCTTCAACTCTGATTGCAGAAAGGCGGAAAACAGAGGCTTCTGTGGAAGTACAGAAGATCCCATAGGAAAGTAAAATCCAACAAGAGATCTCATATTTATACCTTTTTATGTCTCCTAGACACAAATTAGCTCTTTTTAACACTAAGATGAGACTAAAGTTGTTTTTTCCACCCCTGTTTCTCACATGATCTGAAATACGTCTTATTTAAGATCAGACAAAAATCTCAAAGAAAACTCAATATTACATTTTCTGATTGAAGCCATATAGTAGGAGCTGATTACCATTATATATGTAACATGGTAGCATCTTCACACACGTACTGTATCTCATAAAGCCTCAAGCATCCTTTCCCTCTCTGATGTCTCCTCGTTGCTCCTGAGGGGAATTGAAATATCCCCTATTTGTTTTTCCCTCTAGGATTTTGTATTATTGTATTTCTGTTCTTGAATGACTCTCACGTCAAAGCTGACGAAGCGACTTTTGGTATACGTCCAGCGCAACTTCACTTAGTTACCTATTCCAGTCGCTCATCCTTATCGACCTCCCCCCTATCTTTCAACTCGTCTTCCTCCCAAGCCCCCCCCCTCCCGCTCTCCCTTGGGTTCGCTCTCACGGACATCCAGCTGTGATGCCAGCGTTTCCAAGACAGGCGTGTCTCTCCGCTCCACTCTCTCCCTCTTTTACATCTCTCTATCTATCCAATCTCCCTCTTGTGATGTGCTTGAATCACCAATTCAGTCACATCCTTCGTACGTTACCCCCTGTGCCTTTACTTGTATTCCCATCGTCCCTGCGCTCTGTCCTCCTTCCCACATTATCTTGTTTTTCCTCTTACTGCCATTTTTTTGTTGTTTCTCCTTATTTCTCCACTCCCTCTCCTCTCTTGATCTCTCTCCTCAGACTTTCCCTTTTTTTTTTGTTTTGTGCTTTTTTGTTTCATGCCATCCACAAGTAAGGAATCCCTCCAGCCAAACATCTACACTGCCAGTGGCTTGGATTCAGTGCATCCCCTCTAAGCAGAAGCGTGGAGGGGGGGTTGCATTTGGACTCTGCCTTCGAGCGTGAATCTGTCCGTTCCTGATAGAAGCCTCAGCCTCACTCATTATAGCCAGGTACTTCATAAGCGATTCCCAATTGGACTCTTTTTTTTGTTCCCCGAACCGGGCCACAGAAATCAGATTGAGACCGTCTGCAACGCTGCGGCGTCCCTCTAGCAGTGTGTCTGAAGCCGCCTCCCGCCCGCTTAAGGACAGCAACCTGCCAATAAACCCGTTCAGTGTTTGAAGAGGGACCTCTCTCTGCTGCGCCTGCCTGCGCCGCAACACATTATTAGTCCCCCGCAAAAAACGCCGGTGAACCTTTGCTCTCCCTCGTCGACCAATCAAAGCCACCCCATGCTGCTATTGCTGGTGGTGAATCTGGTTTACCTCTGATCCACCGTAGCTGGGTTTCCATTCCAGGATTATTATACACATTATGATGTATTGAGTTGGGAAAAGCAGAATTGAAACTGCAAATTTCGTTATAATTTCCATGGAAACGTTTTTTGCCAGTAAAGAAAAAAAACATAATGGTGGCGTTTGTCTGTCTATCCTCACATGGATGTCCCATGTATACGGTGCTTGTTGTCAGTTGTATGGCCTTCAGTTGGTGCATTCGAGTGCATTTCCTTTGTTTTTGTTTTCAGACAGTATGAAATATGACCAACATTACCCCACACAAAAGAAAAATAACAACTTGCCCAATTCTGGAAATTGCCCAATCAATTCTTGAAAGACTCCTTCCATTTTTTTTTCTGGTGGATGTGTTTTCTTGGCATAAGTATTCTGTAAGCGTTTTTATTTGCTTCAACACAGAGGACGGAAATGCATCGATTTCTATACTCGTCTCAAAACATTTGCATTTAATTGGGTGAAAACAATGCGACAATGCGTCTTTGTATGATCCTGCCGCCCCTGTCTCTGTCTCAGGTGATGAAGTAAAAGTCATTATGGGTTATTATTGACACTATTGTCATTATGGTGATATTAGATGACACACTGTTATAGTGTTGAAATACGGAGCAATGAAGATTAGATGAACACCTTTTTTTCCAAATGAATACACTCTTGTGTTTTGTAATGAAACCATGTATATGTGTATGTGTATGTGTATGTGTATTTGTATGTATATGTATGTGTATGTGTATTTGTATGTATATGTGTATTTGTATGTATATGTATATGTATTTGTATGTATATGTATTTGTATTTGTATGTATATGTATATGTATATGTATATGTATATGTATATGTGTATGTGTATGTGTATGTGTATGTGTATGGGAGAAGCAGGGTGGTGTAAGTGTCCAAGTAGAGAAACTGTCAACTGGAAGGCGAGGGTTCAAGCCCATGTATCAGCCAGCATCCACGCTGCTAAAGTGTCCTTGATCAAGACACTGACACTGTTCCTGAGTCAGAAATTAATGAGGTCTTGGAGCAAAAATGCCCCTTAAAATTAGGAGGACACTTTTTTTTGCCTTTCACCCTGTTTGCTTTTTTTTAATTGAGTCACCCAAGGTGATTTGTGGGGATACTTCCCAGTGCATTCTGGGCAAGAAAACTTGTGTTTTTCTGACCAGAAAAACAACCGAGTGTGCAGCCTGAAGCAGTGGGAAATGTTCCACAACGCAGCCGGCAGCAGAAGTAAATGCCGACCCCACACAATCCACAGTCAACAAAACAACCGGTATAGTAAAAAAAAACCTCAACAATCGAGGGGGGTGGACAAAATGACAGAAGCGCTGCACGAAAAAAAGCACTTTGAAATAACTAAATTACAATTACAAAGACTACACAGGCGAGTCTGAAACTGAATGCCAATTTGCAGTAGTTGTCAGCTTTAAAAGAGGCCCGACAATCATCACTTTTATATTGTGTTTTCAAAGTGACATGAAGAGTTTCAAAGGGTTGAAAACTGTCGGTTCCACAATTGCAGCTGCATCTGTCACGAAAACTGCAAAATTATTAAAAGCAAGCCTCAAAGACGGGCGAACTATATCAAAGAGCAACAGCGGTCACAAATTGAAGCTTAATGACAGGGGCAGACGGGCACTTAACCACTACGGCCTAAAAAATGACCACAGAATTGAATTAACACCTCTGTGTCAACAACAAGGCTATTCTGTGTGCTTCAATCCAAGGCCCGGCGCACAAAGATATATCGCCCAGCGTAAGCAGGAGCAATGAAGAAACAATACGGTCTGATGAGTCACCCATTTCCCTACATCTGGATGAGTTTACAGCCAAAGGATGCCATCAACCCTTCTGCTGCCAACTGTTAAACATGATGGTGGATCCATAACGGTTTGGACAGCCGCCTCAATGGAGTCGTTAGGTCTCGTAATTACTCTGCACGGCTGCAATATGAAGCCATTGTACAGAACCAGCTGCACCCTCTGGCGCAAAAACACCGTCCCCGTATTCAGACGCGACAACGCCACCAGACGCGACGCTCAACTAATTCAAGAGGGATTTCACGAACTTCGGGGTGACATCGAACTTCCACGGCCGGCCTCTCCAGTCGCCAAACCTGAACATCACCGAGGCTTTATGGGAAGTCGATTTCCACCTCCTCCTCCGTCCCTCAGAGAACCGGAGGCTTTTCCCTCCTTGAGAAATGATCCAATATCCCTCTACGCACAGTTCAGGATGCAGGATGAAAAATCCAAGGAGGACTGGGCTGCTCTGGAGGCAAAGGGTACTAGGGTACTATCAGGCACTTGATAGTCATATATTGTTTCCACTATTTTGCCTCCCCCCCTGTATATATGTGTGTATATATATATATAGCCCTTCCTTCCAATCACCAGTGTCTGCCTCCCAATCTCTCTCCTTGTGTCAGGCAGAGAGAGTGGGGGGGGGTCTGCTGTACCAGATAGAGCAGGGTCGCTGCGCTTTTTTTTTGCTGTTGCTGTTGTGGAGCTGTCAACCGGTGGCGGGGGGTGACATACGAAGACAAAGAGACAGGAGTGAGTCACACGGGATTGAGTCATCACACACACACACACACACACTGAGCGCACACTTTCGTCGCCGGGCCCCTTGCACAGCGCACAGGAGGTCACACGCGCAGCGGGGGCGCAGGTTTACATTGGAACTCATGCACGGATCAGTGGAGAGGCGTGTATTTGACAGAACGTGGGAGAGGAGTCAATGCAGTGGTGATTATATAGGGGAAATAACAGTCTTTCATAGTATGGCAGTGTGGGAGTTTGCATATACATCTTTTGGCGGTGTATAACGGTGTTTGAGATGATAAGCGTGTTCTCCGCGCGCCACGTGTGCACGGCTCGGCGAACAGAATGAGCGGATGATATTCTTCGGCACTCTTTGTTTGCGTGCATTTGTGTAGTAAGCGGAGCGCAAACATGGCTCCCCCCCAAACGCCCGATCGGTCTGTGTTTATGTTTGCGTGTACATGTGTGCACGTGTGACCTTGCGTATAAGCGGAGGGGCGCGTGCTAGCGTGTGTGTTTGGGGGCGCCGCGTGCACGTTTAGCCCTGCTTTTGGCTAACGCTGGCTGTCTGCCGTGACACTGATAAATGGTGGTGCTCTTTGAGTAGCGGCTCACGGAGGCTCCATCCCTCCTGGCTGTCTGCGCTCATTGCTTCCTCCTATTATTTATCTGTGAAGAAGAGAGGTGGAGTGCCGGCCTCTGTCTGTCAGAAGACAATCCATCTGCAGTAAGCCCTTAGTCCTGTCACCTGGTCCGCAACTTCCGCTCCCGCTCTCATTTCCGCCGCGATTCAAAGCTTTGTCGCACCCAATTATTTTCCCATACAAAGGGCTCGTGGCGCATCGGGTATCCGGAGACTGCTGGACCAGTTTCAGATGCTAGTAGTAGTTAGTAGTTAGTTGCTGTACTTGCCTGCGCTGTCACACACTGGAGTTGCTGCAGCTCGCTGTGCAGTACAGCATCGGTATGTTTCAGCTGCTCAGCGCAGTCCTTGGTGGGCTAATTGAAACTGGCGAGAAGCTGGGAACGTGATCAGGCGTGTAACTTCAAAGACCCTATTGTTTTTTTTACATCTCCACCAGTATTTTAACTAACTGGGTCAAGGACCACCTCCACTCCGTTGTGGCTGTTTGAAAGAGCCCGTTGTGCATAAACAACGGTCGCTTTCCCCCCCGCTCGTCCTCCGCGTCATCTGTCGCCCGTTTCAGGAGGAAAAAAAACATCGATTTTCTGACGTTTGAGACATTTTGTGCGGCCAGCTGGGGGCAGTGAATGAGGAGACAAATGATGCCGCAGCCATCTTCATCTTGGGGGGGTGGGAACGCTTCGATCGTCATTTGGGACGCTTCTGTGGGGCTTTTAGATGCTTAAGTGGCTCCTTTTAAAAAGGCCAGATGTTGCTTTTCTGACACGCGTTTCCACCATCAGGAGGGTCAGAGAACTGTGAGGAAGAAACTGAATGTGCGATCGACACATAGATAGGTACGTACATACATACAGCGATGCACTGATTGATCCATAGAGAAAGTGAGAGAGAGGGAGGGAAAAGGAGAGCTATCGGCCACTTCTCTGGCAGCTCAACTCTCTCTTTTTGCTCCGCCGTGCATTGGCTCAGGCTCCGGGCATCCATTCCCAGGATTTGGGTCCAGACTGCCAACCTGCTTTTTGTTCTGCATCTGCCCCTTTCACACTCAGTCGCGCCTGCAGCTAAGCGGATTTACTCCGGACAAGAGTTCAGCTGCGCACCTTTTATCACCGTTTTGATTAATAACAATAAAGTAAGGCGTGATTAGCCTTTTTAAAGCAGTCCCTCTGAAAGTATGTATCTGCATCTCAGTGCCCCACCAATGCACATATACACGCAATAATTACTGTAGTGATGCAGACCGTGTTTTCAGTACGTACGTGTTGTGCCACATTCCTGTTATTGTCCAGTGTGACATATCATAGTCTGGAGGAATGGTCCCGTCTTCTCCCTGCCAAACGATCTCATCCGTGATTTCTCATGCTTTTTGATATTGTCGAATGAAAAGCACATATCTGAAAAAAAAAAAATCAGGCATGTAGAATGCTTCATTTTTCATCGATGTCTTCAACGGTGCAGTGGGTCTTTGGGTTTCGCAAAGTAAGAATCCAACTAAGGAAAAAAATCCAATTTGCAGTTACATGGTTTTTCCACAACAGCAGTGTTTAATTGTGCTAAACAGGGGGAAAAAATGATGGGCTAATTCTGGTGTCATGGATGATGCATGAGATACCAGGGCTTACCACCATTGTTCTTCACTTGAATAAAGTCCCAGGCCTTTTCTCTCTCCTTTCAGTCTGTCCCTGCCGGCGGGGAAAAACACTGATCGTTTCAATTTTTGGTGTTTTTGTTTTTCCATAATGG
>CABFOQ010021806.1:0-15077 GCA_900660455.1 Gephyroberyx darwinii | reverse complement strand
TGGACGACAGGAGGCTGCAGGGAGGGAGGCACGCACCCATTCACATCAGGGGAACAGCAGTGGAGAGGGTCAGCCACTTCAGATTCCTGGGGATTAACATCAGCGAGGATCTGAGCTGGTCACACCACACAGGTGTGGTCACGAAGGCAGCGGCTCTTCTTCCTCCGGCGGCTGAGGAGGTTCGGCATGGACTCCAGGATACTCACCTACTTCTACAGGTGTACCATTGAGAGTATCCTGGCTGGCAGCATCACGGCCTGGTACGGCAGCTGCACCGCCCTCGACCGCAAAGCTCTGCAGAGGGTGGTCAGGTCGGCTCAACGCATCACCAGGACTGAGTTGCCAGCCATCCAGGACCTCTACAGCCAGCGCTGCAGGAGGAAGGCCCAGCGGATCCTCTCGGACCCCAGCCATCCCAGCCACAGACTTTTCACGCTCTTACCGTCTGGCAGACGGTACAGGAGCATCCGGACCCGAACCAGCAGGTTCAGAGACAGTTTCTACCCACAAGCCATCAGGCTACTGAACTGCTGAGACTAACACTTGCACACACACCATATACACATACATGATTGGACCCTTACCCCCGCCCCCCAACACACGCACGCACGCACGCACTCTGTAAATATTTCTATTATTACTCTTATTATATTTTATTTTATTAGGCCTGCACACACACATACAGGGATACATATAACAATACGTTTAAAACGTCTAGTTAGCTCGCCCGCTCGGCGAGAGCCTCCCCCGGGGTCTGAGCTTGAGACGCCGTCCAACTCCCTGGGGAAACGGCTTCGCTGGACGGCGCGGACAGAATGCGGTCAGGCGTCAGTGTCACCCCCCAGACTAGCCTTGATACAGGACCCTATGAGAATCTTTTATCATTTGGCTTTTTACTGCACGAAAGGCAGCGAGCCCGATAACAAAACCAATACGTCGAATTTCACTTACCTAACCAGATGTCCATAATCCTTCACTTGTCCACTTGCGGGGTGGCGGGTGGCGCTCCATCTCCTATGCACAAATAAACTTTTATACTTTGTTAAAGACAAAGCAAGTAGACAAGTGAAGGATTATGGACATCTGTTTAGGTCAGTGAAATTCAACGTATTGGTTTCGTTACCGGGCTCCCTGACTTTCGTGCAGTAAAAAGTCAATGGAGCAGGACAGGACCCTCTGGGAGAAGTAAACAGCAAAATGATAAAAGATTCTCATAGGGTCCTATGAGAAGGCGTCTGCGGCGTCTGCCCAGTCTTTATACTTCGCGTCTCCTCCCTCGCAATCAGTCCCACCTGTATACAATTCAAGCAATTGGTGAGCCCATGCTCATTACGTCACTGATTCACATCACACATCTATAATTGACTTGCAGTAGTAAATGTTCACATAGGCTTAATCAATGAAGCATAATAATAACTCTTGCACAATAAAATCTGCCATTGCTTATTTCTTTAGGATTACGAATACAATACAATGCCCAAAATCAATCCTTAATTAATGAACTTCTTTATTCCTACCTTGGGCTTGATTATTATATTCAATTATTAGGAAACTAGTTACAAATGTTTTTATTAAATTCAATAAATCCACTGACTTGAGTAGCATTATGGTGTTTCTTTTTCTAACATTATGATGTAATTTAAAACAAGTAGCTTATAACTCTCGGGCCAAATGCCTCTTTCATTTAGGATTTCACTGCTTCAACTGTTAATTAGTGATTCTAAAATTGTTATGAGGTAGAGCAGCTTTTGGATAGGATAATCATTATTTAGATCATAAGAATTACCACCCTGATGAAGAGGAATAACATGAGCTGCCTTCTAAACTTTTCGGATCATACCTAATCACATAGTGAAATGGAAAATATGGGTCAATGGTTCGGTAATAAGAGGTACTTAGAGCTTAGAAACACTTTGGTCTATCACATCTGCTGCAACAGATATTTTTTTTTTATTATTGAAAGTTAACAAAGCTCCAAGGACATCTTTTATGTTGCTGAGATGAGAAGAAAGAAAAGAAGTTTTCATTGGGTGAGACATTACCAGACTGAATCACTTTCCTTCTACCTTATGGGGTATTAGATACGCCATCTCCATTAACACCGTCAGTTTCAGGTAAATAATGCACTTGATATAAAAGGACTATTAAAAGTATTACAAATTACTCTAAATATTTAATATATTCCCCTTTACTCATTGCAAAAGTAATAATTTTACTTTACTTATTACAGCCTGGGAGAAGTAATTTGTTACACTACTTGTTATCTTCGTTTTTTGTAACCCCCTGAGCATAGTTTCAAGTTTTAGTAGTAGTAATAATAGTAGTCAAGTTTTACAATTGACAGCAATATTTTTGTTGTCTTGCTTCTTGACAAAATAAAAGTAACAGGAATATTTTCAACCGTTGAATGTAAATGTATCACACTTTAATCCAAGCTAGCTAGAATGGCATGTGAAGCACACGGCATGTCCTTTAGTTATGACATTCCGTGGAACGGAGAATGGCTTATTAAATTATATTATTATGCAATATGAACAAAAATAACATAATGATTTAGTTCTCTGATTGGCAATTGTAATATTATTGCTGAAATTGAAATAGTAATTAATTTCCCTTCTCGCTACTGAGGGAAGTAATGTTACTGTAACGGACTTTGGGCACAGAGTCAGATGTGGCTGACTGAACTTAATGTTTCCGTTAACCGTTGTAACTAATGGTTGTGTGTCTGTTCCCACCTAGTCTTCCAAAACCAATTTTTCTTTTCTTCCATCTCACTATAAAAGTGTTATTTTGTTTTGATCCAAGGAACCTGCCATAAAGACAGTTCTTATAAATCCTCTTGGTTGATGAAAACTATCATTCAAAACAATTGTCAAGGATGTTGCTGCAATACAGCGAGACAAAAGCAAGAGATAAAGGGCCATATTTTTGAGGCACTTCATTTATTCATCTAGGTATTCATTGTTGCTTGTATGTGTGTATGTGCTGCTCTGTTTTCTTTAGTGAAGTGCAGCTGTATGGCACTATTGATTTTCCTCCTTTTAGGTTGAATGATTGAAGGAAAATGTGTGACCACAGGTGAGATGCTGTTGTATGATTGAGGAAATTTGACCATGTTTACCTACGGTAAGTGTATCTTCTCCAGCCATGCCCTTGTAATTATCATATTTGTGCAATGTCTTCTCTTTTTCATCAATGAATAGTAGAGGAGGAGATAGGAAAGAACCATAATTAAAATTTTTGAACAGATATGTGTATACATTTTTGAATAGATAAGTGTATCTCTTTCTTTTGCCCACAGATTTCAACATTTAGAGTAGAATGCACTTGAGTTGTGCCCTCATAGCCGTGGGAATGGCAGAATGGATTTTTGTTTTGTTTCTGTGTTTTAGATGATCATCAGGGTTGTGACGCCCATTTTAGTGTCCCTATTTAAGACAGTTTTGTGTGCAGTACAAGTCCTGGATGTATACTGTATAAAAATGATTGGTCCCCTACAACAAACCTCATTGAACTGTAAATCACAAGTGTCCATTAAGTTAAGTCATATGGGAGTGAGAGCCTATAGAGGGCTTTCAGTGGACATAACACACCCTCTGGTGGCCATATTGGAGGTCCCCAGCTCTTGGGCAGTAGTATCTGTCAATGGCTGACTCTGTTTCTGAACGTACAACTTCATCATCTTGAGAAAATTGAATAGACATGGTTAATTTCTGTTTTTGATTGGAAACCAATTATCACTGATAAATCTGATTGATTTTGTGCTTGGCTTGTTAGCTCACCAAAGTCCTAGCTAGCTAACCATAGTAATTGGTTAGCTAGCCATCACTGTCTTGTTGTAAACACATCTGATTTGCATATTAGCTAACGTGTCTGGTAGAAGCTAGTGGTGGCTAGTAGTGTCATGTTAACCTTAACATTGTTTGCTTTTCTAAATTAGCCTGCTGGCTATAGCTAGCTAACAAAGCCAAAACTAACTGTCTGTTCGGGCTAATGTGTTTTCAAGTAGGCTAAAGACAGTTTACTGTGTCACAGTAACCTACATTTGGAAACAAATCTACCTTATCTGACTTTTCTTTTAATTATAATGTTATTGAATTGACCTACACCCACACCACAACAATCAGGTATCTCTTTTCTAGCCTGGTTGTTGTAGACATTATGTTCGCACAGACAATTCTCCAGTGGGCTTCCATGATGGTGCCAGACATGGCTACTTGGGAGATTTGTGAGGCAACTGCAAAGCCTCTATTGTCTGCTCTGGATCCCAATGATATCTCTAGAAAGAAACGATTGTGCTGTTTGCATTCAAAGTGTGGTGTTATATCACTTCACAACACTGGAACAACTGTCTTATTACAAACAACATGGAATGAAGAGAATTTAGATGAAGAAAACCTTAATGGACTTAATCAAAAAGAAATTGTTGCAGAATAGCTCATGTATAGTTTACTGGTGATTTCTATTTATTAGATGTACTGCTATGTTAATCGTACAGAAAATATCTCAGCACTAATGTACTAATCTTCTGTTGACAATATAGTATTTTATGTGAGACATACAAGACAGTCTAAATGCTGCAACATAGCCTTTGCAATAATTGATTTTTTTTCTTTCTGTACATGCTCCATGAGTAGTTTTAGATAACACTCTTTTGTCCAATGCATAACACCTTACTATAGTAACTGCCACAGGTGTAATTTGAGCAGTTCTTTTGTATCTCTGCAACAGTTATGTCCCCATTGTCAGTCATAGTGTGCACCCAGACTAAACATGAGGGGAACAATGGAAAGCACCGTAAAAGCGCCATAAAAGCTTTGAAAATAAACCATGTTTTCTCTTCCCCTCTCTCGCACCATACAACATACCATTTGTCAGAACGACACAGATGGATTTTTTTTTTTAGCAAGGAAAATCTTTTGGGAGTGTTTGGAAACACGGGAGGCCTACCTCTGTGAGGCAGCAGCGCTCTCTGTTAAACCTCATCTTGCGTGAGACAGAATTACAGCGGATTATTCCTGCTGGGAGTTGCACCGATTACAAAGTGTACAGTTGTTGAACAGTAACCTGTGAGACCAGCATACTGTGTGAATGAGGGCTCACCTATTGGGAATGGTCGCCCATATCTCCCTCCTTCTCTTTCTTCTCTCTGTCTCTGGCTTTTGTTTCTTTTCTGTCCCTGCAACAACCTCACAAAAGACAAGTACAGAATGGTCCTCGTGGTAACACTGTGCTAGGATACAATGTAATTTGGCCACAATTATTATTTCTTATTCCTGTTTAATGGTTTGAAGACAAGATTCATTCAGGTCCAGAGGAATGAAATGTCGCATGAAATAACGATCAAGGCCTGTCCTTTATACAGGCGTCTTTTTCAGCACAGGCTTTTATATATCTTGAAGTTCTTACATTATTACAGCTGTGGCTCGCTGAGGTAAAATAGCATCGGTTCCACAACCTACAGCATAAACTTGTCCCTTGTCTACAACACATTAGCTGAACAGATTAGCTGAAAACCCTCAGTGCCCATAAACAAAAGAGTTGTCATTGGCCTGAGAACATTTGGCGTCCACCACCAGAACCCAACACACAAACCCATTAAACCCAATTATTAGGCCCATTGTCAAAACTGCTCATGCAGTGTGAAAAACTGGGATAAAAATTCCAAGCTTCCATGAGCAGGCAACAATTTTTGAGCTCAGTTGCCAACATAGTGCTCCACCATAGCTGGAAACAAGCTCTTTATTTAGAGAGTTCAAGAACAGCTTGCTCTCTTACTGTGGAACATAATCACCACATTTGTAAACGTAAAGCAGGGCTTTGAATGTAGCCATTCATCTTGAGTTACCATGTTGCTGTTTAGACACCAAGGCTCTCCAAGGCCTGTCCTCTCCACAGCAACTTACCTTGTATTAAAGAACCTAAAAGGCTTTGCCAGAAAGTGCCAAGTAGCATTAGCTTTGGGGCAAAATAACAGGACTACAAAGAGAGAACTTAGTAATTAGGCGTTAATAGCTTGTTAAGCACATGATAGTTTCTCTAGTTTTCTTCCGATTGTGTTAACAGACTATTTATGGATGCTAGAAGTGCCTGCACCATGGCAGAAGAGAAGCCATTATAATGGAAATGCATGCATGTTGGCATCTGATCGAGTCCTGTGACAACAATAAGCCATTTCCATCTTGGAAATAGCTTGAAATTTTACACCCTCATTCAGCCCTGGTCAATTGGAATGGTTTATGGTTTGATTTGATTTCCTGGGACCCTGGTTTGTAAAGACACATCGATTTCTAACTGGGCATTAAATTTGTTTAGAGGGAAACTCTGATTTCTGGCTTTGATGGACAGGAGCAAAATGAAATCTCGTCTGGGCAGGTTCGCATTCCAGCATGGCACATTGTAATGTAATGTACCAAACAATGTCACTGAACCCTGTTGTATTAAACATGATGACTGTCATAGTAATGATAATGTTGGCAAGTCACTTCTGGCCTGTGGTGCTATGGCCATTGTAAAGCTCTGTGTATGTGTCTGTGGGTGGCAAGTTGTCTCAAATGTTGGATATTTCTATTGTAACTATACATTAATTAATGTATATGTTACGGGAAAATGATAAATGTGTACAATTACTGGTAAATGTGCACATTTACCACAATTCCCCGGTTAATGTGTACATTTCCCGATTAATGTGAAAAGTATTTGTTGTTGTAGAGCCTTATCAACAGGTCTCCTGGAGTTATGTTACATTAGATTCTTTAAAATCACATTTAAATGATTTAATTGAGAGGCAAGAATGTTTTGGCATCCACATCTTTTTTACACATGTAAATGAGTTGTGTAGGCTTGCACATCCACTACTGGACTAAAATATAATATCAACGCAGAATGTGCAATTTCATCCATTTATTTGCATTCCCTCTATGTCAGATTGCGCAATGTGATAGAGGTAGAATCAAGGGTACGTTGCTGCCAAACAATGCGTTTGGTTGAAAGTCAAGACTGCGTAGAGCGGTATTGGTGTGGCCGGCCATGACCTTATTGGCTTTTCACTGGTAAAGCACCCTTATATGCCTCAAAATTTCAGACACTGCCAGAAATGGGACAGGCTCAAGATGGCAAAAATCAGCAATGTGAATGTGGCTTGTATTTTTAGTAAAATGCTTGTGTGTCATTCTGCAATGTTGTAAGTATATTAGATTATGGAGACTATTCTGTTGCATTGACGTTCTGTAATAGTATTGAATCATGACCCTTGCGTTGGCAGTGATTTTGTTTGGAGTGGATAGGGCTAAAACTGAAGTAGCACCGTGGGGTACAGCCTCCAAGTCCACCCAGAAAAAGCAAGACTCATCAAAGGTTCTTTGGCTAGGGTGGTGGTTCTATATAGAACCATAATGACTCAAAGATCCCTCTGATTTGTTAATGCTAATGCTACGTGTAGCATTTTTAAATATCAATGTATCATTGTCAAATTAATTGATATACCGTGGTATAAATTAGACCATAGTCCCTCTTCCTGTTTTGTGTCATAAAGCAACCTACCTTTGTGTCGTAAAGCAATATAGTACATTTCCCACCAAATCAGACCAGGTGGCACACAATGTAAAATGCATTGTAGAGGCCAGTAGAAGCTGCCAAGCTTGCCAAGCTTGGCCAATGGTGTCTTTTGTTTACAGTAATTATAGTAATGTCTCAAAAGGAATGTGGTAAGAATTTTTTTACGTTTGTTCTTTACAGCACCAAAAGGGGTCCTGCTATGATACATGTTGAACAATTTCTTGGTACTATATAGAATGTGCATAGGCACTTTGGCTGATACAAAGGCACACCGCAGGGCCTGGAATGATATTGCTGAGGGCCAGCCCCATTTAGCTACCGGTCAAACTTCAGAGGACTCTCTTACGCTCCTTTCATGTTAGGGAAACTTTGACTAGAATTATCCCACTTGTTGCTTGTGTTTGACGTAATATTCACACTTGCCCATGACTGTTTGTGGGGCTCGCATAATTAGACAAATTAATTAAATTAATGCACTATGTTCATTTTGTGTGTGTGGTGTGTGTGCTTGCGTGTTGATGTGCAGAAATCCTTTGGAGGGGTACCATAATCAAAAATGTGCTGTTTAATTTTGTCAGTTTGTTTCAAAATACATGAATCAATCGCTGAAAATTATTTTCCTTGAAACACATTTTTAGCAAATTACTATGAGAAATATTGTGAAATTAAATAAGTGTCTTGTGATTTTGATCAAATTCAACAAATACACACGTCACTTCAATAGTGCGTGTTATGAAAGACCATAAATGCATGTTGTACTCTTCGCATATTGCTGCCGTGTGATATTTTTAGAGATTCAGCAATTGAACACAGCCTTTTTTCCTTTGTCAGCTATTGTGTGGAGCTGAGAGGCCAAGATGCTGCATCCTCAATCTATTTCCCAGGCTGGGGCTCTGCACCACAGCTTGAGAAGCCCAGGTCCCCTTTAGTCGCTCCCTTTTTAGCCCCCTTTTTACCTTCCTCAAACAATGGCTCCTTCCCCACTCCAAGCAGCCGCCCCCAAACACTCAGTGAATAAAGTTAGTCCAACATGCGGCCCTTAAACCCACCCCAAGACTGCTGCCGGGCAGCCACACTCACAGGATTGTTTGTTAATAGTCCAATTAGATAATTGCCATCTTTCACTCTTTTTCCTCTCTGTTTCCCATAAAGGCATGAATGGCACTCAGGGAGGGGGGCAGCCTGAAGAGGGCTTCTGGCCAGCTAAGGTGATAAGAAGGGCCAGAGAATGTTCCTTGCACTAGGCCATTGGTTTGAATTGAATCATTGTAGCCTAATCAATGGTCTTATTGGATTACTGGCCACTGCTGTGTTCAGAGATATTGTTGCACTGACAATGAAAATAGCTAAGAGTTGGTGGGTGGGTGGTTTACTGGGCTGGAAGGCGAGTGGTGGAGAGAGGTAGGGGCCATTCCAGAGGTATGCGTGTGAGAGAGAATGTAGGCAGTATAAGCACTAATGACAAGTTTTGTTCCCCTTTTCTGTGTTTTTCAGATGCGTGGGTTAAGATTATGGGAGCTACAGATGGCTTCTGGGGTGCAAACATATGAATACTGAGGGATGTGGCTTCAGTGGCCAGGACCTCACCGGGTTGCTCTCCGTAGCCGTTGTTCGCTCAGATGAATAACGCAGGACTACGCAAGAAACTTCAACGCAATTTCTGTTAAAGCAGAGCCCAGCAGGGTTTTTTTGCATTCCTGAAACCGGCAAGGTCGTCTTCACCTTTATAAATTTTCACCGAAGTGGATTTGTTCTTTATCCTCTCCACTTCTTTTTCTTATTCTCTCTCTCTCTCTCTCTCTCTCTCTCTCTCTCTCTCTCTCTCTCGCTCTCTTTCACTCTCTCTTGCTCTCTCTTGCATACAATAGCATAGCGGCGAGGTCCGCATGTTGCAGAATTCAACTGATTGGCAGGAGACCCGAAGGGAAACGTGATCAAAGTTCGCTGTCGTGCTCCAGCAATCAGGTGGCAGTGTGAAAAGTCGGGAGGGGAAAATGGCCGGCCATGTTCTGTAGACGGAAGAATGAAGCGCCCGGGAACTTTTTTCAGGTCTGGAAAGAGTCGTACCCCTGTGATTGTGTGCGTTCATGTGGGGTTCAGGGAGGCTTGGTTGTGAGACAAGACCAATCATTCGTCTTTATTCCCTGGGCTAAGAGCAGGCGAACTGAGGGGGACAGGACGAGCAAACCCCTCCATCAAGACCTGATCTATTTCCCCAAACAATTTAGTGTATTCATGAGGTTACGCAAATGTGGAGGCAGCAAAATTACCGTAATCAATTGAAGCGGCGAGCGTGCGTCCATGGCTCTGATTATTTGGAGATCATCTATCAGCCTGATGTCTATGTAACAAGGCAAGGGGCGCATTAAATCACCATTGAGTTGCACTGGGAAGTCCATGATCATTGGGCAAGGGAGTTTGGTCAGCGATAATAGGGCTTCTTGGTCGGGCGAGGGAAGTGTTTCACCAAACATTAGGTAGCTGACTCTACCCTGCTGAAAGGTACTGTTTTGAAACCAAAACCCCACACTGTCCAGACAACCCAGAGCTGCCGTATTCTCCGTAATCTCCCTTTTTTTTCACCTGACAAAGGAAAAAAAAAGAGGCGGACGAGCGGACAGTCCAAGAGGATAAACTGAGCATGGAGGTCAGGTACAACCAAGAGACGGAAGGGATGGTGCTGAAGAATGGACTAAAGGAGGGAAAAGATGGTAAGGACTCCCAAGGCAGCCTGTCCAAGACCTTCCTTAAGGAGCAGCAGGACTCGTTTGCCACGTCCGGGACCGTGGACAACTGCGAGAAGAACAGGGGGAACACAGGGGACCCGGACTACTGTCGGAGAATACTGGTCCGAGGTGAGGCTTTTCTAATAACTTGGGACGTACGAGTTCACGCACGTCCGTTTGAGGAAGGCATTTTAGAGCCAATAACTTAAGAGAGCATCCATAGATTTAAAAAAAATCAGGCTTTTCTAACATTATCAGCCACAGATGTTTGATACATGGTGAGAGAGTGGTAAGAGACAATTCGTTGGATTTTAATTTAGGAGCTCCTAAATTATAATTTAGGAGCATTTTATTTGAAATTGAAAACAGAAATTTTATTTTAGCTGTAAATTAGTTATGATTATATTAGCTTTGCTTCACGCACATAAAACAAGACAGTTAGAGGGAAACTAGGAAGGATCTTGCTTGTGCTCCTTAGTCTCACTTTGCAACTTCCGGGGCATTTTTTGAGTGCAAGTACAACATTACGGCAACACAAAAATATAACAGAAAGAAAACACTACTATTTGTCATGCAAAAGTTGGTTTAATTGTTAAAAAAAGCAATTAATCTTTGCCACAAATGACTGTTAGGGCTCACGTTTTGTATTTTGGTTGAGTTCATGAAACAATTTTCATTTTATATTCTGTCATGTTTATGTGCCCTTCTTTGAAAGCATTTTGATGAAATAGAATTGTCTCATTCCAGATTTCATATCTGCATAATATGCAACGTTAAATGATCATTAAATTAATAATTCATTGTTTGTCTTTTCTCTTGTGTAAATCTAAATGTGTAAATGCACAGGCATTTTAAGAATAATACATATAGCTTTTATATCTGCTCACTTACACATTGTTGATAATATATACTAGAATCATAAATATTAAAACATAGAAAAAATAGAAAATTCAATATTGGTTTTGATAGCTATTTCCTGTCAACAAATTAGTCAATTAGTGTGCACATTGTGTAAGATAAGATAATTTATTTAATTTTACTGACAACATGGGATTAGTTACACTAGATAGACAAAAAAAAAAATCTTTTTTTTATTGGATATATACTGTTTAATACTTATTTCAAGCTTCTATGTCAATAATCCTAAATTATTATATCTGAATTCCTTGCAGCATTGCAACCACTTCCATTTTGTATGATAAGAAACATTTCATTTGACATTATGCTTATTTAATACTAGTTTTGAAAATCCACACACACCTCTTAAGCAGAGCTTGGTTGATTTTAAATATAATTTTGGCAACAAGGCACTTTATAGAAATTCTTAATTTGTAGTAATGTAGGTATGCATTACATAGATTAATGGAAATTGATGCACAGCATATTTAGATCTTTTTTTTGTTCAATAACTTTGTACAGAATCTTCACACGGCAGTGATCCACAAATTAGCAGATATGGATGAAACCAAAAATATCTGTTTAAACTTAATTTGTCACCTTCCTTCCAATGTTAAAAATATAGTTTATATTTCTGTATAGTTAACCATTAATTATTTAAAATGTGGGTACCTGTACTGACTAGCAATTTAGGTTTTTATAAATATATATTTATACATTTATATATATATATATATATACATATATACACACACAATTTGACTAAAATTAACCTGTGATAGCAAGATCAGAATTTGATAAATTGGATGCAGTATGATTAATCATTATTACATAATAATAATAATAATAATAATAACAGCAATAATAATGATGATTATCATCATAATGACAAGTAATTCCAGCCAACAGTCTCCAGATATTTAGAATTTATCTGTTCTCTGTTCTTATTGTGTTGTACTCTGATAAAACCTTGTTGAATCAAAGCCCCGGTGTGCATTGGGTTTGTCCTTGCAGATGCTAAAGGCTCTATACGAGAGATCATCCTGCCCAAGGGGCTGGATTTGGACCGGCCCAAGCGAACCCGGACCTCCTTCACAGCAGAGCAGCTCTATCGGCTGGAAATGGAGTTCCAGAGGTGCCAGTATGTTGTCGGGAGAGAGCGAACAGAGCTGGCCCGACAGCTCAATCTGTCTGAAACTCAGGTAACGTAGGTTGTGTTTTTAAATGGACGCAGCATGAATCTAAACTATGTTCAACATCAGATAGTGTGAATTTTATTAGCAATTTCCTTTCCTCACCTGCCTATTCCAGTCAATTTTGCAAATTGAAATTGAATTTTACCATCTATTTTGACCTCAGACTTGCAATGACTTTGTACTTGTAATGCACAAAATATTAGGACCACTTCCTTGAAACAGGCTGACCAGGTAAATCTAGGTGAAAGCGATGATCCCTTATTGATGTTATCTTTTAAATCTATTTCGATCATGAAGGAGAGATGGAGATGAATGAGACGTGACGGGATAAGAGGAGTTTGTAAGACTTGAGACAATAGAGATAATGGATTTGTGCAACTCAGATGATATTCAGATGCTGGTCCTAATTTTAAACATATGCTTAAATATGTAAAGAATTCTGATACATACAAAAAAAAGCTCAGATATGCTGCTGTAGCTCATATAGCAGCTCAGTTCTGTTTTAACACCCAAAGCTAAGTTGCCATTAGTTGATAGCTGTTTTGAATTGAAGAATTGAAATATGTCAGCAGAATTCCCAGAAGACCCAATTTCTGTACAAAGCAGTGTTGTTACATTTACAAAATCATACAAGGAAATAGTAGTCATAATTATATTTACACCCTTCAATTGATGGCTTGGTAGCCTTCCTCTTTCTAGTGTTACTAATGGTTATGAGAGTTTCATTTTTGCACCTGAAGCTGCTACAATTACCTCACTACTGTATTGTCAGTTTCATAACTACAGCAGGCATGCACTGATGCCAGAGCAACGCTTATTCACTTAGTCGAAGAAAAAAAAAAGTATGCTTCTCTGAAGAAGCTTTACCACCTCATGCATAGCTGTGGGGTCAGGGAAAGGTTGTGCAGCTCCCGTTGTGCGTGAACCAGATTTTGCTGAGTTTGACACCAGATACCAAACTGAGTCACCCAGTCACCCCGTATCCTGGTTTTGACTTCAGGGAAAAATCCCAGCCCTCTGCTTCAAAGCTTCGGCCGACATATTTTCAGAAGCAGCTTCATTTCTTTATTTGATCCTGCAAGCTGCGTGCATGCGCTTGTAGCGTAACGCTACGAGTGTTTCAGTGAGGCTAAACGAGGTTGACTTGAAGCAGAGGTGTGCAGGAGGCCTCATTTCAGATAGTCGCAAAGAAACAACATCCTTTTCACGCCAAGTGACCCCCTGAAGCAGGACAATAACCTCAGTTGTTTTGTACATCAAAGAAGTGTTTGGGTTTTTTTTGGCTATTGTATTTTGCTATGCTATTCCAAATTTTACGTAACATTTGCTTTAACTTGACTTGAATTTTTAAAACGTGTTCTGTTTTTATTTGTTTCTCTTTCCTACTCAAGCAACACAATTGCTGCTTTTCTTTTTCATATACGTTCAAAACAAGTTAATGAATTCCCAAGGGATGTTATTTTGCTTCATAATAACATAAAGATAATGCAGATAACAGCCTTTGCTCCTTATTTAGGCAAGATAATGGTGTTTGTATTTTCTTCCAATGTCTGCTTCATGTCCTGATGAAGTGCCCTTTCATGACAGCATCACGAAATTAACATTTTTTCCCAGGGGTGTTACATTAAAGAATGACAGCCATTTGCTGAAGTGTGCACACCTAATCATCTTTGTTTGAGCTGGCAGCTTCAGCACACCTTTTTTTGCACGGAGAATCTAACCTTTAAAATGGACAAGATGTTTCTTCTGAGCAGTTTTCATGTTGGAAACAGAAAACATTAGATTGAGTCATAAAGCATAATTTAGCTGTTAATGGTCGGCAAAGAGTTAAAACCAACTGTTGAAAAGAATATTCAAATGTGATTGGACTAGCAGCGCGTTGATTGGTACATGTTCTCTAATTATGGGCCGTATGAAAGCAATCAGGTATGATTGCAGGAGACTTATAGGGGAAATTTGTAGCATTTGTATAGTTTCTAACAGTGACTTTGAAAATATTGGTTTTGTTTCATTTTTGCCATTTATTCAACTGCAAATCATGTAAATACGTGAAATTGAATTATGGATATTTACAAATGACAAAATGGATCTGTTGAGATCAGATGAGTGACATGATTGAATGTGTGAGATTTGAATGTTTGTGCTCTTGTCACGATTCAATCAGTGGCTTCAATAGGAGTGTCTTTCTAGGTGTGGGAATATAGTGAATATAGTGTTTTGTGTGCTCAGTTTTTTTTCTTTTTGCCCCTAAACTCCATATGTTGCCAGTGCTGGATGTACACCCACTTATACCTGCTTTTGCTCCTCAAATTTATGGGATACAGTCCCACAAGATCTCACAATAGTAAAAAAGTTTGAATTTTCCATGGAGAAATCTACCTGTTTGATTGCTGGTGAGGTAGAACCTAAGCATATCTTCATACTGTCAGTGGGTTACATATATTCTGGTATTTCTCCAGCCCATTTTGGCTCCCAATCAACAACTTTATAGTGTGACAAGTTAAGCAAAAAAAAAGATAAGAAATAGTTGTATGTATAAAGCACGCTTTGATTGAATTAACTGACCGATTGTTGGTCTATTTAAGCAGCACAGTGGGTCTTCTTCCCCATGATTGAATGAAATCACTGCAAGTTTTGGTCGCAATCAAAATCTACAATCATTACCTGGTAGACCATGTGTGTGTGTGTCTCTATATATATA
>CABFOQ010021805.1:3359-22348 GCA_900660455.1 Gephyroberyx darwinii | reverse complement strand
AGGTGAGCCTGTTTGTCGGCCTCACCTGTCCAGGTTAGCAGATACATTAGAGCTAAACTAAGTACAAAAGTCCCCCGCATTGTGGCGAGATGTCAGATAAAGTAAACACTCAGTGAGGGACAGATAAAGATCCAGCAGTGGACCCGGGAGCCTGGTGCGTCTTTAGCGCATTGAGGTTGTTAATGAATCAATTCCAGGTGGAGAAACGCAGAGTGCAGGAAAGGCGCATAATACTGACGGTCTGTTTCAGAGCATGCCGCTGAGGAAACCCACTTCAGTGTCTGGTCTAGAGTTGACAGACACAGAGCATATGAGCGAAGAGTTTATAGTGCTTAACAGTTATATCCACAATTTCATGTCAGCGACACTTACGTTTTCAGCTGTATTGAAGATGTGGGATGTTTAAAGACCATCTCCGTTATCCAAAATGTCAAACTTTGGAAGAATCCCTTAGACAACAGAAACATGAATCAAATGCTAATAGCAAAAGTTTCTGGACCATTTCATTTCTCCAAAATGCGCTCACGTTGATGTTTATAACTTATTCATTAATCCTCGGGCATTGCTTATTTCCAGTAGAGTGTTAGATGGTCTTCCTGAGGCAGGAATGAGGCACCTCTCCGACAAAATGCAAGAGCTTTACGCAGGCTGTGTCCGGATCAGGCTGGAAACGTGCGAGTCTCTGTGCAGGAAAACGCGGCTCTGCTCTTTGCCAGCCTCTCCTTGGCCAACCTGAGCTCTGGAGGCTTTCCCAGAAATGTTCACACAAACCTCAGCCTCCGGACTCTCCTGGCGACGCAACGACAGGACCTGCCCCTGGACTGTCGGTTGCCAGTTCAGTCTGCAACACCCCCTTCACTGGAAACGCCTTTGTACTAAGGTTTGTATCCCCTTGCTGGGATGCTTTCAATTTTTATTGAAGCAAGATATATTAAGTAGTCGACTAAAAGTTAGTGTAAATTAAAATCTACGACAATTTCAGTAAGAAAAAGTCAATCATGTTATTGTATAACTGGCACCCCTACTGGAGGGATATCTGGGAAGAGAAATGACCATAGTAAGACTTAACGTCAAGTTCCTCCCATGAAGCCAACAGAGGAACGCCCCCAAGATATACTCCCTTTCCACCCTGATCTCTGCCAAATAGACCAAACTTTCCCATGCACCTAGTCCAAAAGGGAGTTGCATATTGTGGTGCACAGAAACTGTATAGACACGGATCATTTAGTGAGCTGGTGTATATTTAGACTGAGAGGCTGGCCGTCCATGTACTATTCCCCTAACTGTTTAAAGCAAGTAAAAGCACAAGCTAAATGAAGGATGTCTTCGCATGTGTATTGCCAACATAACATGATTGCAATGACTGTTAATGTCCCTTTATGATGGCTCTTTTAGCTCAGATCAGACTATTTCCATTCGCTCTGAAGAAAAGTAGTATTTCCCAGCCAAGGACTCCCAGCTCATAAACCACAGACTAGACCTGAGCAATGTCCACTCTCAATACAGAGGCATGGTTACTATCTGCACTGCCATGCACTCAGCATTTAGCAGTATTAAGAGTCAATTAAACATTTGTACCACACATCTGTGACTGTACAAAATATATTAAAATGTGATGCTGTATCCATGTCACGAGCTTGTTTTTAATATACCTTCTGTTCCATTAGTGTCTCTGCATCACACAGTATTTGAACTTCACACAAATGTACATTTACCCCAAAACTCATGGAAGTTATGCTCTATCTTAGAGCGGTGCAAGGATTGCAAGTGCTACCAGCTACATTTGTGAATGATACTGAGGAACAGTGCAAAATCTGAAGCAGCTGGAAATAATGGACATTCCTGGCCCACCCTTTGTACTGATGCTGAACTAATTAAAGGTCTCCTCAGAAGCTCTCAGCTGTGGACCAGTTCGGTTACATGCATTCCCAATATGACCGCGTTAAACCCAAATACATATACACTGCATAACCATGACAAAACAATCACCACTGGACCACCTCACATTCTCTTTTGCTTTCAAACCACCGAGAGAAACAAGAGGATGTCAGCCGTATAATTACAGCAGGGGAAATCCTATCATATTGTGACTGGACCAACACTTGACTTCAGGCTGCTGGGCTGCGTTCAGTAAACAATGCATTCTACTCAGTTGATAATCAGAATCGCATGCCGGTTCCCCCGGCAGTAATACAGCTGACATTGTGGACTGATGAGAGCGAAGGGCCTCAAGCATCCTGTGTTCCTCCTGATATCAGCTGATAAGGACTACTGTAGGATAAAGTATGATTGCTCATGTGATTGCTTCATATTTAAGTGAGCGTCGACCAGCAGAGACAGAGGCCTTGCTGCTGGCGGGCTGGGCTGTCCCTGCCAAGCTCAGTTACTTGGTTCTGTTGAATTTGCCACTCCAGTACCTCGTTGTGCTGTCAATATTACATTGATTACTGTTGGCTGCCTGGCTGCTCTGCCCTATTCTGAATATACATAAGGCTGAACATACGGAGTCCATCAGTCGAGGGCTTGCACTGTAATTACATTCTCCATTCAGAATCGCTGCAGTCCTCTGCCCACGAATCAGCCAGCATCCAAATCATTCACAGGACTGCCAGCTAAACCATGTATTTTACTTCCCTCCGGATAGACCTTTATTACAGAGCTTTATTACACTCAAAGACAGACCAGTTAACTCCTCTAAGCACACTAGTGAGCACGCACACACACATACACACACTGCAGATTGCATGAGGGAAGCAGATGCGTGAGCCGTGGCAGAGGTTTAAGATGTACTTTAAACACTTGTTGCATGTGGTGTTCACATGTGGCAGCTCACACATCCCCTGACCCACAAACCCAAATTGCATGCTTCCAGCAGATAGCAAAACCTTTAAAAGTGATAAGTTGCTTCTTCTACAACCTGGTATTTTAACTTCCAGGTCAACAGGTCACATGGCATCAGAGTTGTGGCAGACGCAGCATCACTACTATCCTCACCAGGACCGAGTCTGGTAAGGTAGGTTTTTCCCAAACTTTGTCTGTGTGTGCGTATATGCTTGTTTGCGACTTCTTTGCGCCTTCTTTGCGCCTTCTTTACGACTTCTTCTCTTCTTTGTCTGTGTTGATATTTCACCCTTGCTATTGGTTTGAAGAAAACATTTTGCACCACCCTCATTCTGTTAGAATCAAAGCCTGACATCCCACACACGTTTCACGGTCATCTGTGCTTCACATGATCTGTTCAAAGGGGTTCTTGGTGTGTGCAGTGGATAATAAATTGTGCTGACATTTTGAGTTATTTCTCAGATTTCGTGCTTGCAAACAAAATTCTGAAACAGTTCATCTTGCCAGCGGTGCGTGGATGCATGGAAGCCTGCTACATATCTGTTTTTTTTTAACTTTAAGACAGTAAGGGTTCAGTGGATATGACCACAGCTTGGCGTTTGATCCTGCTCTATATCAGATTGCCTTACTTCTTCAACCCCAGTGGTATGTATGTTTATTGCATGTTGACTTGACATATGGAGCAGCGAGACACAATTCCTGTATTGCTGCGGTCTCAGGTTTGGAGGAATAGTTGAGAACAGACCAGAGCAGTTCAAGTTGAGAAGAAAACTTCAGTTAGATATTCAGAAATGTGGATATATACTTCATCAAGAGGGTATGGTACAATACAATATGGTACCAACCTGGTGGAAATATGAGACTTTGTTTGGGAAACCTTGTCCCACCCTCCACTGACATCCTGACCCTAATGAAGTTTTGTTGACGCAGCACATCCAGTCTAGGGCTCCATTCATAAACATAATGACCTTTGACCTTTGACCTTGCTCCTTGACCCCTGAACTCTCCTGCTATTTTTTTTTGGCTCAACCCTGGCAGGTCAGTGAGAGGGAAACCCGTCACACGTCTCACAAACGCACACATACACGAGCGCACACAACACGACACGTGAGCAACACACAAAAACTCTTGTATGTTTTTACGGTGTTTTGGGGGAAAATTCCTCATGCTGCAGAATGATGAATTCACAGCAGAAGAGCAACAGCATGAGTGGAGAAACCATTAACTATGAAGACAAATGGATCCTGTGCTGATTATCTTGACTCCAGCTACACTCCACTGCGCTGCTCAGTCCCTAATGTGTGTGAGTAACACAGATAGATAGATTTAGCCTGCTAAACCTGCGTATGGACACTAGTCTGTTCTCCAGCTGTTGCGTCTTGGCTCAATTCATTCTTCTGCTTTTCCCCTTTGCAGAGATCCTTTACTGCTCAGTGCATCAGCATACACTTTGAATCTACTTGCAGCAGATAGAAGGATATAGATAATAATGCAACAAATGCAGAGTACTGAAGATGATGCAACAAGCAAATAAAACAAGAGGACATTTTGAGAATACTACAACAGATAGATGAATAGAGATCAAACAACTTTGTGACAGATTTACAGGTTAGAAGCAGATGCAATAGGTGGAAGAGCTTATGTTCAGAACTGTGTGCAGACGTGTAAATGTGCATTGTAATATTATACAGAAAATATCTATGAAATGCTGATTGTAGAGAATTCCCTGTGATTAGTGTCTGTAAGTGCTGCTGCTTTCCTCAGAAGGTCTCCCAACCTGCTTCTGAAGCAGACTCCTTGACCACATGCACCCACAGAGTTTTCGGCTTGGAAGCACATGAAAGAGAGGTCCTGGGTTTAGAAATAAAAAGGCAGTGCTTACATATGACTGAAATAACCTAATGATTCTCATATGCCATCATTTAGTGGAGCTCAGCAGGACTGGAACAGAAAAACACTCTGCCTCTGCCTGTGTAGTTTAATACAAGTCAGAGACCAGTTTTAGCGTTTCAAAAGATCAAGGGGGGACTCCCATTACCTCTCCTCTTCCCTCATGTCCCTCATCCTCGCTCTCACGCACCACCCTCTTTCTCAGCCTCGCTCTATTGTTCATTTCAGGGTTCTGTCCTTTATTTTTCACCATTACTTTTTCCACTTCAGCAGAACATGACTTCACATATGAAAACACAGAGCAGCTGTGAAAGTATGTGAGCCTGTGTGTATATGTGTATATGTGGTGGTGGCTCCTGGGTGTGGAGCTCAACCCCAACCACAAGTGTTTTGCTGAGCCCAGAGACCCCGTCCATTCCTGTAGAGCACACCTTGTGCAAACAGCACAGGCTGAAAACCCATCGTTGGAGAGAGAGGGATCGATTCTATTTCTCTTACATCTTAACATTGTACGCTGTGCTGCAGAGAGCAAGAGCAATGCACCTTCACATTGAGAGAGAGGGAGAGATGAAGTCATTGGCCAGGGAGAAATACCTGAAGACTTAGACAGAAAAAAACAAATGCTGCACATCAGGTAGTAGCAAGTCCTCAAATTACCAGATTATTGTTTATGGCTGTGTTATCACTGTTGTTTTACATTCGACTGCATAGTTTAGGTCCAAATACCTGTGTGTGTGTGTGTGTGTGTGTGTGTGTGTGTGTTCTGTGCTGTGCTGTGTCTGCACTCTGTATTCTCCATTTGGCAATATCAGAATCAGAAACAGAAACGGTTTTATTGCCAAGTTTTCACATACAAGGAATTTGACTTGGTGCTTGGTGCATAACAATAAACACAGCAAGAGAAGAATAAAAACAAAACAAGAATAAAAGCAAGTACTGTAAAAGGCAAAGGTCAAGAATACAATACTATAGCAAAACACTGAATTTACAAACAAAACAAGACAAAACAATGTGCGGCACCGTTTATTTTGTGAAATATGAACAAGCTCTCCCATATGTGTGTTTTTTGATCAGGTCCAATTATCAAAACGCTTGCATGGTCTCTTTCATGGCACATGCCACTGTGCCATTTTGTCCTTCTCATTCCTGCGTTCCCCTTAAAAAACGAAAACACTTTTTTACAAAGATAAGATTTTGCTTAGAAGAGACGATTAATGTAGAATATTGCACCGTTGTGTCCATGTCACATTTGACCAACGACCACATACGCAAGAACTTGGAAAATGAAAATGCTTTCGTAGCACGTTGATTCAGGCTGCCGTACTCCCTGTGCAGAGAAATATGCTCAGCTCATTCTTGATCTCAATTCTCAGGTATTCTGAAAATGCCTTCATTTAAATCAACCAGCATGGCAGACAACACACCCATTGACATGTGAATAGATGCTTCACTAAAGTTTGCTCAGCTAAGTAGCCTCTAAGTGTGTCAGCCCACTGATGTGTATGGGTGTATATTGGGATGATTATGTTCAAGTGTAAACCAAGCTCGGACTGAAGACCTCCTAGCTGTGACTCTATTTCCCCAAGTGCTGCACCGTGAGGCCTATTCATCATGTCAATAGGGAGCCATTCATAGGAGGGAAACACCATAGAAGGCCTGTGGTGTAGGAGGACAGACCATGAGTCAATCCCCACATGGTGCTACCCAGGACATGGCTTCCAATCTAATGACCCTAGCATGTGGCGCTATCAAATCCCACTTGTTCTATTTCCTCTGCATGTGCAGCACAGCAGACATATTATAGGAATAACTTGTTTAAGTGAGACTCAAGGGCCAGGGGGCTGAAAATGAAGCTGTTAACATACTTCACAGGTATGCACACTCAGGTTACCAAAACCGTCACAGTGTAGTTTGATAAATGATTCACATGGTTGATGGTTACACCACAAGAAAAGAGAAATCAGTCAAACGTGACAGTTTTCACTTTGTCCTCCAAGAGCTGATATGGGAGCCCAGTGCTCCATAGAGGGGGCCCCGAGGGGAAACGCAGAGCTGGATAGAGGCAAAACAATCCAGTTAAGCAGTGTGTCATCTGGGTGGCGCCCTGACCACCTTAGCCGAGTCGCTTACACTAACGTTATGATCCGCATCTCCAAACCCAGCGGGACAAAGCACATTCCTGCATTGTATTAACTTGGAGTAGGGAAGGGGGAAAGAATGTTATTGTTGCCCGATCTCTCTTTTGGTATAGAAGCAATGCACCCCGACCACACTGTAACCAAATCAATTCCATGTGTAGTTTTGTTATTGGTATGGTAATGGCTTCAGTGCAGTGAAATGCTGGGAACGTGTGAAAGAGGCTGTGGGATGAAAATCTTTGAATGAAATAGAATATATTAGATTACGAATCCCTTGAGCTTTCTTTTTATTTGACACACAAATTATGATACAAGATTAAAATCCTGTCTGTCATTCGCCATTGAAAAGTGTCATTTGACTCACACCTTTGTGTGTGGGGAAATTTGGTTGTTGGAGCAGCCAATAGTAATCAGGTACAGCAAAGGAAAGTAGAATATAGCAAATGTGGTTTATATCAGCATATACAGCAGTAGAGCCCACTGAGACAAAGAAAAAAGAAATTCAATGTACAATATGAAAGTATATATTAAATGGATGCAGTATGAAATGTGTGTGAATCTATGTATTGTGTTGTATGTGTTTCTGTACCTAGTTAGTCTGGTTATATCTGTTATGCTGCAGCACAGATTGGATAATGACTAGCAGACTTCCACGTCCAGAGAAGAGCGCGTCGGGACTATTAACCTTGAGCAGCAGCCACACACGCCCACACACACACACGCAACTCAACATTTACAAATCCAAACCCACATCAAAATAGAAGTCCCATGGCTTGAGGAAGGAAATAGCAGCTATATAATACAGTACAGATGATGATTATCAAGTCTGGCTACGTTGCTGTATGGAGAGATCGCGAGACGACAATGAGATCCAGGCTGGACAGCTGAGGTTTTTGTTGGCTCTAGAGGGCGATCATGTTTGATAGGCATCTTTAATAAGCCTGTAAATGTGTTGGCCAAATACGTCTCTAGCCAAGAGAGAGAGATTCCCTGCCCTCAATTTGATTCCAATTGCTCATTGTTAGTATAATTTACTATATTAACTTAACTATATGAACTATATTAACCTCATCTCATCGTGTTTGTGTTTCTCATTCATCATTGTTTACCTTTTCAACCTATTTTGGAGTCAGTATTTCAGCATCAGGATGTGCTCTTATTAACTCTACTACAGTTCAAAAGTCTGTCTAAAACAGTCCTCAGTCCATCTCCAACTCCATCGCTTAAAATATATTTGTTAAAGGGAGAACATGGGGTGGGGTTTTCAGTACAGGTAACATGGGATCAGCTTGGTCTTACATGCATCACATGTAGGTGGAATTGGCCAAACTGATGTGACCGTTGACCTGTTTTCTGATTGGTCCACTAAGGTGACTATTTTTATTAAGGTATTTAAGATTCATTGTTTCTTTGCTGATGAAGGCTTCTTTTCTGAACCAATAAAGATTCTTTGAACATCCATCAGCTTCCAAGAGTAGCTGAATTTGTATGATTTTTCATGTCGGCATTCATGGGCATTTTTACATATTTTCAAATTCCAATTCGGGGGACATTTGGGAGAACATCACTGTCACAGGGTCTGTTTGAAATCGGGTACTATGCACAATTAACGTGCCATTTGTGACTTAAAATGAGTATGTAGTGTGTTTCATGAGTGTAGCATGGTGATTTTACTACGTGAGGAAGCCTGGGTGCACAGTATACTACATCAGCAAGAATTTACCAGTACCAACGTTTTCACCAAGATGCCCCAAAATGCATTGCCGCTACATAACCTTCTTCTTCTTCTTGTAGTTTATTGGCGGTTGACATCCATTTTCATGTTGTATTACTACCCTCTTCTGGAGTGCAGTCACCCTGCAGTCTATCAGTCCAGCCTCTCGTTATGTAACCTCCTTAGCCGTACGTCATTTCAAGCCCGTAATGGCGGACGAAGAAGCGGCTAATGAAAAAAAGTGCTAATAAATGCAATGTAGACAACACTTTTAAATATGTGATATTTTTATATTGACTTTAAATGAGATAATTTTCATGAAAAATGTGAAGTTGTTGGTAATGTTGATTTACATCTACAACATATTTTCATTCAGTTAGCTTAGCTCAGTCATACAGTTTACTGCTGGAGTATACTCCAGTGAAAACGGTCCGCTATACTCATTCACCACTTGATTGTGTAGTATGCAGTACATACTCATGAGTATGTGGTATGTAGCATGTGAGTATCCCATTCTGAACACAACCATAGTGATAGATTACTTACATTTAAAAACACGTCTACGATTTAAGAGGCACTGGGAAATCATTCACTTTCATTTCAAACCATGAATTCCTCTGTTTTCTTTTTTCGTGGTGGGAGGAGGGTAAACTATGAGGCAAGTCATGGTCAAACAAGCCGAGCCGAGCTGAGCCGAGCTGAGAAGCCACTGGGTCAGAGTGAGAGGCGGTCTTTCTGAAACACAGTAAGTGTGAGAGAAATACCAAGCTCGCAGTTTGGTCATTTTGACTGCATTATGTCAACCACACTGTAAGCATGCTGCGAGGGCCTGTGTAATGAGAGCCTAAGGACACTGATTGAAAACACTGCCTGGCTTTCTCCCAGAGAGGAACATTTGGGACTGTGACTGATGAAGATAAGAAAACTTTCATTGTGAAAATGTCAGAGGTCAGCGTGGTTTTCTGTACTTCAGCCATTCCCTTCTCTCCTTCAGTCGCTGTTGGGCATCCAACATGATAATTTGTCCTTTCGCTGTCAAGACCTACCATCAGTCAACGTAATGTGCATAGACTCTCTCCCTCTTCTCTCTCTCTCCCTCTTCTCTCTCTCTCTCACACACACACACACACAAACTTCGACCAAAGGCTGAAGGCCAGAAGTTAAGAATATAGCGAGGGCTTGGAGTCAGAAGGGTGTAGCTCACATTTTGGGTGAAAATGAGATCTATATACAAGCTCTTGAGGAGATCTAGTCAGTAGTGTAAGCATCTCTTTATTTGTGTATTTATGTGATGACATTATCCGTATCAAAGGATATTTATAATAGTTAATAGTTGATAAAAGTTACGCCCAGTTTTTGTTTTGCTTCTCTTGTAAAGTTTGCCAACCTAAGCTCCAAGCTCATAGGTTCTTTGCTGTCAAGATCAAAGGTTACTGATCAATCAATCAGCCCATCAAAGCATTGTTTCAGTACATTTCTGGAGCTTTTTTAAACAGTTTGGTGATGCAAATCCTGAAATTGAAAGTGCTGCCAGTGAACATTTCCTCTAACCCATCCTCTCCATGTTGGAACCAGCTACAGAAGAATTCTTCAACCTGTGTGTATTCACAGCTATTCCTAATAATTTCCTGCTGTTGAAGAGGAGAACTAACAGGAAGCATGCATGGAGCTGTAAATGTGCTTTCAATATGAACGCCTGCTTTTTTATTTCTGACCGTGATGTATGATGCACAAACAACCCTACTTTCTGCCCAAGCTGCACTATTGGGATTCATGGAGGGTTGGATTAGCAATTGCTCTCCGTCTACTCTCTCAGTTTTTCTTTCTCTCTCTCTCTCTGTGTGTCTCTCTGTCTCTAAATGTCCCTCTCTCTTTCTCCCTCTCTCTGATGTAACCCATGTCAACGTTGGAGCTTCACAGATCTGAAAGTTGGCCCTGAATAATAAGCTCTCTGTTCTTTCAACAAGTCTTTGACTGAGGGAACATCTCTGCCCACATCAGCTGTGTCTATATGTCTCTGCTCGCCCAGTATTTCAGTCAGAGCTGACCAGTGCTGGACTCTCTGGGATTAGAAACCGCTGTCACTTAAAAATGTAAAAACTCCAATGATCCTGAGCACTTGAGTGGGCTAGCAGGTTATCAAAACCCCCAAGCCTCGCTTATGTAACAGCAATTTACAGCTATTGCAGGGGAGGGTGTACTGGACTCTGTAGACCTATGTCTTTGCCAGTTATATGACAGTGTATGAATGTATGGCCATGCATGTCTTTGACATGGGTGAATTCTCCCAGGCAACATATTTTCATATACAGTCCAGCACAAGCAACATATTTGAGCAGATGTGAATAAAGGATGCCATTTTATAGTATTAAGGTGCCCCCCTGATGTTTTAAATCAGCATGTGAAGGGAACACAGCATAGTGTGTGGGTAGAGCTATAGTGTTTGAATAGTGCATTCCACAGTCAGGCTTTAGAATAACATTCCCTTCATGCATAGCTACTGGTACGAATCGACCAATGATCCAGGGCAGTAAGCTCTCCCACACATACTGCACCTGTCTAGTCACACATCAGTACATGCACAAGTACAGTATGTTCACAAAAGCTAGCACACGCTAATGTACGGTCCACTTTGTGTACACCAACTGGAGGTCAGAACATGCATATCCACACCAGCTCAAGGTGAATCCTTACAGACAAAATGAAGACAATGTGATCTTTCACTCAGAGAGAAAGTGTTTTCAGTGTTGGGCAGTTTGATGAAAGATTGATATGTACCCGACTGTCGACTGTTGGGAAAGAGATGTCAAACTCTAAAGCTGCCCTCTGTATGCCTAGTGTATGTGGTTCTGTGCTAGTTGGCTCCCTGCAGCTCAGCTCCTCTCTCAGCATTCTCCTGTGTCTCATTGGCAGGTCACCAGACGACCAGGCCAGCGCTTGGGCCTTTTAAAACCGGCCCCTGCCTCTGAAGAGAAACAACAACAGCCGTGGTCATCTTGGGTGTGTCGGTTTGTCTGTCTTCTCATTAGTTGGAGTAGCGGTGGAGATTTACTTTCTGTACTATGGACCCAAACTGACATAAAAAGTATACTGTAGAGGCATTCTATAGCCAAAGTCTCATACTTTCCATGTTCATTTCCTCACTGACCTCATGGCACACACTGTCCTTTGTGCCTTAAGCAACAGGAAATAAATAATCAGTAACTTTCTCCACTAAAATGTAACCTGAAACTCTTCCAAATGTGTTCTCAGCTGAGATAATAATGTGCGCTAATGTCTAATTGGAAATACTCCAAATAGACATTAACCTATCTGAGGAAGTAGAGTACGGCAGTAGCATCCTGTCTGGTGCACAGCGGCCTGAGGCCTGGGCAAATCTGATGGTCAGGTTTACTTTGGGGAGGATTTAGGATGAGAATGTTTGCTGTCTCACCAAGCCAGGCTGGAGTCCTCCAGACTCTCCATTCGCCCCAGTCGCCGTCCCCCTCCGACTAACAGCTCTGACTAACACTTGGCACCATAACAACTCAGTCTGGGGTATAGTGAATAGGGCCCTAATACCAAGCTGAAGAACTAAAAAAAATACCAGACCCATAGGCATGCTTAAACTCACAAACTCTTTCTCGACACCACACACACACACACACACACACACTGTATATATACAGACACTCACTTGTGTGTGCACATACACACCGACTCACAAAGGGCAGTGGTAAATGTTCAGCCAAGGACCACAGAGAGACTGCACCATGGATCCTGATGCAAAGCTATGCAGAGCTAATGCAGAGCTAATACTCTCAATACTTTAATATAAATATAAACATGTTGTTTTTCTTCTCAGAACAATAATGATAAATTCAGTTTTAGAAATTCTTCCTCAATGTGAGTGAGATGAAAAGTGTTGCCCAACCATCTGAAGAAATGTTCAGCTGCTACTAAACAAAATGTTTGCAGACAGGGAAGTGGGATAAAGTGTATGTGGATGTAATCATCTAGATCTCTGGAATATTGAGCAATGAACATCTGCTACCATTCAGAGACTATACACATACGCACACACACATATATATATATATATATATATATATATGTATATAGTTCAAGAAGTTCAAGAAGTTGAGAAACAGAGCATGTTGCTATTGTCAACATGATATTCCTCAGAGTTTAAACATGATACAATAAATGTCAAAATGTATATAAATGTCAAAATGTATTGTTTTAAATTGTTTTAACAGAGTCCCGCATCATTCATCCAGGAACTCATGACCACAAGCCTTATTCAGTCTTAGCAGGCTGATGTATTATCCTGAGGAGGCTCAATCTCCCCTTTGAATTGGTGCACTATGGATTGCACTATGGATTATGAATTGGGCACAAATGTGTTGTTTGATGATTTATAAATCTCCAAATGGAAAAGTCAAAATAAATGATATGAATGAATGTTGTGTTTTATGTGTTGGGTTGCTACTTGTAGAATTGGCATCATAATTTTAAAAACTCTGGCCTCAACTGAAAGAGACATTTACTTCCAACTACACATTTGCGTTGAAAAAGAGCAATGTTTCCCACAGAGATTGCTTTAAAACGTCCATTAATTTTCCTGTAGAGACATGAAGTTGGAGAACTGAAAACTAAACAAGCTGGGAGCGATATGACAACATCCTCTAGTTTCTAGTCTCTAGTCTTCCATTCACATTGTCCCAGCATAGGGAGCTGAAGTTGAAGTCACTTCTGCCCACCTCTGGTTCACTCCTGCCTTGATTACTTGTAACTACTAACCGTACAGCTACCATTCTGAAATATGTCGTAGAGTGAGGTGATATTTGTTCATTGACTACCTTATAAGTACACACACTTTTGCACACATTCTTTTTTCAACAGACATTACAGAAATGTGTTTATCTTATGATTGTTTATATAACGGCTTATATATGATTTTTAACTAGATATATCGCTTTGTTTAGTTGATATAAGGCGTGTTCCCCTCTTGGGAAAACTGGAAAACTTCCGCTTCGGCTCCCTAATAGTGGTGAGTAATCCAGAAGTGCACATTTAGAGACACATGGCAGCCTTACAGTCACCACCTTCAGTCCAGGTGTCAGAGGTGTGTAGTCAGTTCAGTAGCTCTACTGTGCAGAGAAGCATGCAGGCCGGAGAACATGTGTCCAACCTCTCCTCAGTCATCTGAAGGCCAGATTTAGACTTAATACATATGTCTCTTTGTTCTGTTGACCTAAACCCCAAATACCTCAAAACACCTGCTGCTCCATGGGGTGATCACCTCTCACCCAAACCTCAAATACCTGTCCCAAGTGAAGACAGGCACACAGGTCTGACCCTGTGGCCTGTGAAAATGCTTCTTTACTGGGGCAGAAGTGTGGGAGAAGTCTGGGCTCAGCCTCGGCCTGCCTGGTTGACCCACCTGCGGTCTGAAAAGGCAAGAGGTGATGCACTGTATTCTCCAGGGCTGCCCGCATGAAAGGCTACAGTGAGGATGAAGCCGATGTCACGTGAGATAACTCTACACTGTAAAAACATACAACTGCGTTCGCCATGCACACAAGGGCACTCAACCTAAAACAAGTCATACTTATCACTGGGATGGGAATCTGAATTTTCCATCATAGAAGTGAATAGGTATATATCATATGGCAAGCATGACCCTAATCTGAGAAAACTGGCTAATATGGTGAGGCCGGCCATTGATCTTGTATTCAAACCTTCCATGAAAGTCTCTGAGGAAACACAGCACACAGCTGCTGCTCTGATTAGCTCACAAACATTGAAACCAGCATCAGCTCCTTTTGAAAGACATGTGCTTGTGTTTATGTGTGAGAGAGAGGAAGAGACAAAAGAGAAAGAAACATAGAGGGGTGTGTATAACTCCGATTAATCAATAATTGTTAAACATCTTCAGGGTGAGAGAGTTTCTTTCATGCTGTGTTGTTTTTCTCCTCAACACTACTTCACCATCACACACACACACACACACACACATCAAAAAACAGAGTCAAGTCAAGCGTTCCCAGGTGTCCTGGCTGTAAATACTTAGCAGTGTCTTTGACACTGACACAAGAGTCCCATTGTGGAGCAGAGAGGCAGACAGTCTGCTCCTCTTACATCACTAATGTTGACATTTCACAGAGACAACACCAGTTTACTGGTAAATGGAGAGGCTTGATCCAATGAGCACCTAAAGATGAAGTCCATATTTCAGCACATACCTGGAGAGAATGCATCACTGACACTTTTCTTATTATTGCAAGATTGAATTTGAGCATGGAAATGTACATCCTTCCTCTTAAATATATAGATTCTTGCACATAAATAACATTGTTCATTGGTGTATACAGCAGAATGTATGAGTGCCCTATGATGTATACTATTTTCATATACTGTATATTGCTCTGCTGTCTAATTTATGGTCTATTATTTGAACTCTTGAGTTCAGTAGGAAAGGGGTTAGCATGGGAAGATGGGTGTTACCTAACAAGAGCATCCATCACTGCCAATATTAGTATACTTTGAGCTGGAAACGGATAGACGGGACAAAAAAAGCACATACATGATATGGAGACTCTCTGGCCTTTTGTTACATGCTCATCTCCAGGCCTCACACTCAGCAAGACAGGAGTTCAGAGGTCAGTTTGAGAAGCTGCCAATCATGTTAGGTCGCAAAAGCAACATGCTAAGTGATTTACCGTGGAGCCATTTCAACTATTCCCCTCACGGTCCTCCTTCCTGAACACTGTAGCAGCTCCAGATAGGAATGCCAAGATTCCTGAGGGTGGATTTCATGGAGTGGCACCAGTGAGTGGGTTATTCCCGTTCACAGTCATTTCCTGGCCTTTCATCCTTCTCTTCCAGGCATCCATCTTTGGAAGAGTGCAATCTGGAGCTGATGGTCTGCTGAGATGAGAGAGAGCTCTGCACTGAAACAGACAGATAGGAGGAGACAGTAGCAGAAGATACATGTTATATACAGTTATAACTTCAACATGGAGACTCATAACTCCTTCAATTGTATCAAAGGCTTGTATTTTAGTAAGCCAGATTCTGGAAGTCTGTGGAGGTGTTTTTGCAAGACTGGGGTGCATCCAAATTGTGGATCATAGGGGATTGTGACATCCAAAACTACTGGCTATATGTTATGTTAGTAAAACCTCCAATGTTAGGTAGGATGAGTGACATGCTATATGCTAGTAGTTAGCTGCCTAAAAATCAGGGTATATTTTTACAGATCAGCCTGTGTCTAGCAAAAGTAAGGTTTGAGTCATGGGAGGGAAAAGTTTGAAAATGTGGGTCACCACAAAAAAGGGATGATAATCGCTGCTCTAAAAACAGATCCAAAGGCTCCAGTTTTAAGTCTTGAAGTGCATTGAATACTGCAGTTGTCCACTCAGGTTTGGGTCTCTTTCCAAGGACATCTGTGTCTGACTCAAACCATGGTGAACTAGAGAGCCAGCCCCGCAGCTGGTTTGGCAAATGAAAGCCATGAGGACAGTTCAGTAATGCGACTGCATGCTGCTGACGGACAGCTTGAGGAGAGGTGGAGAAAGACTCTGGCTGAGTCTGCAGGTTTCTGCTCCATCTCTGCACAGATGTTGAGAAACAGTTGCCGAGACAGAGCCTTCAGCCTGTTTGCTAGGGCAAGAGACACACCAAGGTATTCCCAAATCAGGCCGGCAACCATTTAAAACGGATAATGTCTTGATTTATCCACTGTTCTTTGGATCAAGGTTTTAGAATAATGCTAACAATCACTGATTGCTAACATTTGTATCGTATGAGCAGGAGAACTGTTTCATTCCAAAGTGAGATATCTATCACTTCTCCTCCTGCAGATTATTTACAATATTGTCCTTTTAAAGGATAGTTGGTAACTTTTATCACCCCATTTATCACCCCATATCCATTTATCAAAATGAGTTGTTAGCTTTTTTTGATCTTTTATCAGCTATACATGGCTGACATTCAATAGGTTATGGCAGAAAGAAACATTGGTTTTGTGTCATTCCTACTGCATGCCATAGTTTCTAGCCTTTGCTTTGCTATTTCAACATGGATTTATGTTTTTAGAGACCAAGAGCTAAATATAAGCTATCCGGAATCAACATAACCTGGACTATATGTGTAAAGCCTACAAAAACAAAACTGGACAGGACACACACACACCCACACACACACACATATATACTATATGTGTTGAAAACAAACACACGGCTAAACATAGGAGAATATTTTTCTCTATTGTGAGTTTAAACGGGCATGTTTCCAGAAAGCTCTCAGTACTTTTCCAAAAAGGCCTCCTTGTTTGGAAGGGTCTAAGGAATTTGGGTGTTCTGTTTGTACATCATAAGGAGTACCTTTAACCCGAAAAACCTGGCCCTTTGCTGAAAATCTGACTTTAAGGAGGTAGTAAATATCTCTACACCCCAGAGACTTTCTCCTTGCTCCAACATCTTCAAATGATGAATTAGCTGTAGGCATACAAAATATCAGAATAGCCGTTCTCATAAAATGCTTTGACTAACATGAATGTCCCGAGTACACTCGTGATTCATGCAGTGAAGGTTTTCCTACAGCGGTGATATCATCATGAATGTCCATGGCTAATGTGAGTAACAGGTTTCCTGCTTCATATGTTAGAGCAGACGCCCTGCAACCTGAGGAATCCCAGCAGCCACAGTCCCGTGGGGCGAGCCCTCAACCCCCAGCCGAGACGGAGCTGAACCAGTCATCAGCCACTTCCTCTGCAATGTTTCCAGTGACGTAAGCATACATATAGGACTCTCAGACAGAGAGAGGTGGGAGCATGAAGTTCACTACAACAGCATCCTAGAGTTATGAAGTGGTACTGCACACCCCATGACAGCGAGCATTTGTTTTTTACGTATTTGAACCCTGCAGTGCATTAGGCATCAGCCAAGTCTCACACACTCAAGAAAGGTTTTTTTTTGCAAACGTAGAGTTTGTTTGAATGTTTTTTGAGTCTTTTAATGTTCTTAACCAGAAAATGAACTCCTTATCCGCACTGACCCATCCATCACGTTGTCTCAGTCCATTTTTCCATCTCATCTGAGCCTCATCCAGTGTGTGTGTGGATCTATTTAACAGAACGATGTGATTTATTTGGAGAAGAAGAGCATTTGCCATTCCTTTCTGGACAGTATGATATGTTGATTTTGTGGTATGCTGTTGCTGAAACTTGTTTGTCTGCTTCCAATGAACACATTCTAAGTTTTGAGTGACTAACCACTTCACACCTACCACTCAAAACTGCCTGCTGGCATTGTGTTATACTATAACAACTATAATAACAACAACAACAAAAATAATAATAATAATAATAATAATAATAATAATAATAATAATAATAATAATAATGTGATACTTTATTGATCTCTGTAGGGAAATTCTCTTTTCAGACTTAGGGTTAGCTATAGAACAGCACCCCTGGAGCTGGTGAGGGATCAGTGTCTTGCTCAAGGACACTTCAGCAGGGCAGATGCTTGCTGACATGGGCCTGAACCCAGGTCTGCCAGTTGAAGGAGGGTCTCCATATTCACTATGCCACCCTGCTTCCCCCAACTGCTGAACTACAGCCAAAATGTGGCTTGTTTTGTTGACTATATGCACATTTTACCTCAGAAAATAGTATATACAGAAGAGAGCAAACTGTGCTCTGCTTCTTCTGATGAATGACTTAATTGGAAAGTTAAAATTACTGTGTAAACTCTGCTGGCTTGTTTATGTCTATGGGAGAGACAATATTCACAAACTCAAGATTAGCTGATCATACTGTAGGTCTGTGTTGAAGTTTAGTGGTATTCCCCTCCCCACAACCTAACTTCTTCATCAGTTCTGGGAATCATTGAGGGTGTTGTACATCAAAGGTTGTCAGGGCAAGTCTTAACCATCCTTATTACACAATGAGGCACAACACAATGGGAGCCATTCACGTTTTTCTGAATATCTGCCCAATATTTATTTGCTTGAAATAGTTGTGCAACTGTAAACACCCGCAAAACCGAACCACTGTTGAAATCAGAGTTGTAGCACCGGCAAAGACAGGGCACGCCGGGGTTTTTGAAGACTGTTGTTTTCTTTTCAGAGACACAATTACCACAGGAATGCTCTGCTGGGATGAAGAGGTCAAAATGTGTTCAAAATAAAACTGTGAAGAGCCACAGAGGAAAAACAAACCTGTGCAGTATAGATTCAGACATGAAAACACAAACACACACATACACACACGCAAGTGAACACACGCGCACAAGCACATGCACTCACACATCCTTATTAGTGTAAACACCCATATACACATGTAAATGCATACACACAAGCACCACACATGTATGTATAGTAATAACACACACACACACACACACAAGTGTGGTGCT